>VYXF01006138.1:860922-871143 GCA_013397295.1 Polioptila caerulea | reverse complement strand
GCCCGCCCCCGCCGGCCGTCGAGGCACCGCTGCCTGTGGCACCTGCCCGGCTGCTGCCGTGGTGAGGGCACGGCCCTGGACGCCGCCCGATGTCCTCCCGGCCGTGTCCCCAGGCGGGAGGGGGACACGCAAGGGACGCTGTGTCCGCCGTGCCCGGAGAGCAAAGACCGCGGCTGCGGGTCNGGCTGGCGAGGCCATCCGAGCGCCAGCAGCCAGCGCTGAGAAGCGGACAAAGGGGCACGGCGGCGCTGGAGCCGGCAGCGCTGCCCCGGGGCTGTCGGCGGGATCGGCACTGCTCCTGCTGTGTGCCCGGCGGTGCCCGGTTCAGGCGCCCAGTCTGACCCACAAATCAACAACCCAGCCTCACCCGTAATTCACCTACGGCTTTACATCGAGTAGCAGAGCAGACAGCAGTGCCCTGCCCTTCCATGGGTATCAGGGTTTGCTTTTTCTTTTAAAGCCCTGTAGTGAAGATGCTCGTCCCACGAGCTATACTCCTTGGGTACAGGAGCCGCCAGGTCCTTTAGCACACACGGCCTTTGGGGAAAGAGATTAAGAACATAGGTACTGCTGGCTTCCAGGAGCTCTCTTGTGCTCTCGGGTGGGATTACATTGAAGGGACATATGAATATATTCAGCACATACTGCTTGAGCTGGCACCCCGAAATCCAGGGAGCTGACTCCTCCCCAGCCCTTGCTTTCAGCCGAGGGTGATGGCAGCACCCCTGGGACCAGCACGGTGTGGGGCTGATGTAGGGAGGGCTGCGGCAACTGAAATCCACTTCTCTGAGCCTCTACACCCTGCCATCGTTTTGCTGCTGTGTCCAGCAGGACACCATTCCAAGATTTTCCCCAGAAATACGTTCTTGGTTTTCTGTCCTGTCTAAATTTAAATGACAAACCTCTGAGGAAGAGCAGAGCTCACAGGTCTCCGAGTTCAGTTTTCTTGCTATTATTCTCAGTGCTTTGAGAATCCAAGACCGATTCCTTCCTATCTGCAGTTCAGTCACATCTAAACCATTACCGGTTACTCCCTTGTTGCAGAGATCTCCTATTTATTCTTACTGACAGAGCAAGAGTACATTTCCTGGAATAACAGGGCGATGCAATTAGGGAACAGGAAATAATTATGTGCCTTTGCTCTGCCACGAGATACCTCCTAGCCCAAGGTCTCCTCCGCAGGACACAGAGGGATGGAATCAGGTCTCAGGCAGGTGGTGAGAGCAGGCAGAGCTACTGCAATGAGAGATCTCCATTTTAGAGAGTAAGCCACAAGCTAATCGATGAAGGTCAGGAAGAGGTTTTCCTTGAAGGCTGAGGTGTTTCTTGCTGCCGTTGATCTTGTTCAAAGTAATGAGCGCTAGCAGTGGCAGGGACTGGCCTGGGGCAGCAGCTGCACACAGATTTGTTTACGCACAGATTTTCCCCAGGAATCATGTCCCCATTTCTTTAACCCTGAAGGCCATTTTGCTCTCTTTAAGAGTTTGTTGCAACAGGAAGCACTTGCCACAGGAGCACGACATTTTGCTC
This sequence comes from Polioptila caerulea, assembly GCA_013397295.1. Taxonomy (NCBI): domain Eukaryota; kingdom Metazoa; phylum Chordata; class Aves; order Passeriformes; family Certhiidae; genus Polioptila; species Polioptila caerulea. The sequence continues at coordinate 869,613 of VYXF01006138.1, read as the reverse complement.
ATCGCCTCTGCTCGCTGTTGTGGTGACAGGTCCTGGGGTGACAAAGAAGGGCTTTGTCCACCTCTGCCCCTCCCTGGCTGCACAGAGGGACCTCACAGGGCCATCCCAAAGCACCCTCCTGGCCCACGATGGAGCACACCTTCCTGGCAGAGAGCAGTCCAGCAATCTCAAGCTTTTCGGATAATGGAAACTGTGGGCTCTGGTGTCACAGAATTTCTGCTGGCACCCGTGTCTCCCTGCAGCTGCCAGCGCTGCTCAGGCAGAGGGTGAGACTGCATGAGAGCTGGGATGCAGCACCCCAGCTTGTCTGGTCCCTCTGTCACCAGTCACTGCAGAGCTCACCTAGTGACAACCTTGAGTGTCCTTACTTACGTCGTCCCCAGACAGTGCCAATAAAGAGGATTTTAGACTTCAGACCAAGCAGGGATGTTGTTCATTCCCAATGAGCTGGTTTTTCATTGCATAAAATATATAATCCAGACTCAAATCAAAGCAAGGCTGGTGCAGTGCCTGGCCAGTCGGTCTCTGGGGTGTTAGCATGTTATTTCAAAGACAAATCAATTTATTTCTCTTCTCTCTCTTCATTCTGAACATTTGTTGCTCCCCATTCCTCCCCATCTTTCCCGGTGCCTTTCATCACTGTCTTGAATTTTGCAAGAGGGTGAGCTCTCCTCCTCCCAGGGACATGGACAGACCTCTTCTCCCTGGGGAAGGATGCAAAATGTCAACCTCCTGCCCAGCCCCTGATGCTGCTCATTCAGAGCCTGGAACCAGGTACATCAATAATTCACTGCACGCTTTCCTGAGCCCGGCCATTTGCTGAGCCTCTACCACTGGCAGCCCTGGTTCCCTTCCTGTTTTCAAGACTGTTTGGTCAGGGTCTGCCCGTGCCACAAGCCAGCAACTCCAGCCCCTCTGGCCTGATCACTGGTGTTGTCCACCAAGTGCTGATTTTTTGTGCTGGCTCCAGGGAGTATTTTATTTTGAGTCCCTGGCTAGAAAATTGACTGACCAAAGGGGCTGGAGCACAGTCAGGCAGCAATGCAACACAATATCCTCAGAAATTCTTTGGGTGCCAGCTCAATCAGAAGTCCAGCTTTAAGGTGCAGGTGCTGTGGAGTAAGAAAACCACTTTCGTCTTCCTAGAAAACAAATTCAAGGACAATGAAAAGGAGAAAGGACAAGGGTGCTGATGAGATGCCTCTGTGGGCTTTCTGGCACCTGTGCTTTGTTTCATGGCAACCAAAGTAAGTGATGGCTGGTGCCACATCTCAACCCAGGGGGATGTCACCTCCTTGGCTGCTCTCACTCACACACCTTTGTGTAGCTGCTCTCCTCTCTCCCCACCATGCCCAAACCCCATCCTCAGCAGAAAGACTGCCTCTCTCTGGGCATCCTCCCCTCTCCTGGATGCTCCCATGCTGCTTTGACATTGCTTTGACTCCCAACAGTCGATGCTGTGCCCTCACTAACACAAGTGACACTGCCTGAGCCTTTAGAGATGACAGCAGAGCTTTTCAAGGCCCAGGGAGCTCCAGGGAAGTCCTGTGGTGACAGATGAAGACACACAAGGGCAGAAGAAGCTTTATGGCCAATTAGTGATGAGAAAGGAACAGGACAGTAGAGTGCAGGCAGACACCAAGCTCCTGCTCCAGCCATCCAGAGGATTTGCTGCTCCAAAGCAGTCAAAGACAGGCTTATCAGCAGCCAAGCTCCCTGTACAGCCTCCTTTGTACAGTACTCATTGGAATGTGGCTCTTTCTGCCTCTCCTATGCTGCTGATGCTGCTCAGAGCAGAGGCAGAAGGACCCAGGGAGTAACTGTAGCTCCCCTACCTTAATGCATTTGGGAGCAGAGGAATCTATTGGCCAGGAGAGTTATTCCTCAGCACCCCCATAGATCCACTGTCCAGGAAGAGACAGAGAGCATTGTCTTATGAAATATTAGGCCTTGCAAGCAAGAGGAGGGACACCTTGATTTAGTTGCCCATGGAGTTTAGCACCAATTTTAGATTTTCCAGTGCCTAGTATAGTCTCCAACAAAGCATAGACTGGAGTTGGAGCTTTTTGCTGCCAAACTGTTCAAATCCCCTGGGGATTCTCCACTGATTCATTAGCACTGAGTTATTGCTGTGCTGCTGTTCCAGCAGGGACTCTAATAAAGTGGCTTTTTGCTAGCCAGCCAGTTATTTTATGAAACTTTCAGAAGTGACAAGCTCAAAGACCTCCTTCAGGTGTGACTGCAATTGTCTGTGTACTCAAAAGAGAAATGCAAGGACTGAAAGTACCATCTCCCCTCTCCAAGCACAAGCTGAATTCCAAGATCAGGTGTGGGATGGCTGTTCTCACCCTCACATCGATCCAGGAACAGCTCTGCCTGCCTGTGTGTACCTGTGGCTGCCCAGGCTGGGATGATGCACACCCAGACACCCCCTTGTACCCAGACAGAAACTTCTTGCTGTCAGAAGCGGTTGTTCCCTCTTTCCCCCACACATGACATTATATCTCTGGCTTGCCAGGGCTGCTTTCCCCCAGCCCTTGTAAGATTTGCCAAGTGCTGAGCCTCTGTCTTGCCATGGAGATTTCAGCACCCTTCCAGCAAACACATTTGCTGTGCAGGCAGCAATTGAGCACAGAGCAGCTGCTGGGTGAACACCCTTGGCTTCCAGGAGGAACAGCCACCTCTCCAGCAAGGAGTCTAAAAGCTCAGAGTGCTCCAGAAAGTTACTCAGTTCCACACTGGAGAGATGTCCATCCTGGCCAGACTGGCTGTCTCGGGGCTGAGCTCAGCAGAAAAAAAACCCTCTTGGGCCACCACCTCTCCATTTCAGCCACTGAAGTTCCTTCTCCTTGATTAGGGATGCTAAAATAAATGGGGAATCATTTTTTTAGGCTACAAGAGTATGAATAAATGATGGCAAAGAAAGAGGCAAACGATGCTTCTGTTAGCCTTTAGTATGGGGTCTGCCCTGGCTTTGGAACACGAGTGGATCACAGGGTCCAGCTGGATGGGAAGTTGGAGTCAGGCATTTTGGCAACTCTACCAAGCTGTGGTTCCTCAGGTACCATGAGGGCCATCACTGCCACATCTGCCATCATCCCAGGTCGCTCTCAGCAGTGGGATTTGGGAACCCAGTGTCACAGCCAGCCTGTTTCCAGGAGATGCGTGTGGAGAGACACAAGGCAAATCACCCCTCACACAGCAGGACAGGATTATCTTGCTGTCTGCTTTCCTGGTAGGAGGGCAGGAGGGGAGCCTGAATCTTAGCAAAGCTCCTACAAACACAGGGACCAGGGCGAGGTCCAGTCTCGGCCCTGGGCACCTGCCCTGTGCTGCAAATCCACGCATGAGCTGGGCTGATGAGATGTGTCTCTTCCAGAGTGTGGGTTGGGCTTTTTCTGCTCACACTGGGTTCTCTCAAACCCCTGATCTAAGCTGTAAATAACAGAACCAGACTGTGCTGGGCAGACAAAGAGAGGAGGTGAAGCCACAGAAAACTATGCAGGAGTGAGAGCCTTGATATCCCACGGGGCTGGGGCTCCAGCTCTGCCTCCCCCAATTCACTCTGGACCCACCAGGAGAGAGGGAAAGAGCTGGGATGCTTCTCTCATAGGTCATCAAATGGCCATGGAGTGGCTTGAAGGCCTTCAGAGGAAGGAGAGAAGTTATAGGAGGAAACAATGGTAGAGGCAAACCTGTTGTATGCAGCTTTGCTCAGAAGTCAGAGAGTCACTCCACCCTCTGTCCCTGGGGACTGCTTTGGGATGACTCTGCTCTCCCTCCGCCAGCAGACAGAAGATGGGGCATGCCAAGCAACTGGGCTTTGAAAATCCAGGGATTGGACTCTGTCCTGCTGGGGGCCTCCTGCCCAGCCTGGTCCCATGGTTGATGCTGAAGAGGGAGATGGGAATTAAGGTGGCCAAAATCTGACTCACTTCTGCAGACCCTGCAGCACTCCCGTCAACCCCCCTGCACTGGCGGCCATGCAGGGACCACGGGTCACTGCTGCTGGCTCATCCCTGCTGCTGTTTTTCTCCTCTGTCCCATCTTCTTGGGCAATGTTACACCAAGATGAATCTGGGCCTCTTCACCAGGGTCATCAGCAAGTTGGCCAAAGCCACGGATGGTGTCTCCAGGCCTCATTCCCCAGCTCCTAACCCACAATGGGGATAGATGGCTGCCATCCCCAGGCAGCAGCAGCCACCCTGACCCCATAGAAGCCAGAGGGGCCCGGCTGGGCTGGACTTGGGGAACAGAAATGCAGCCGCCTGCATTTATTTTGCCTAACAACAGTGATCCCTCTGTATATTTTCATTCTGTTTTCCTAGGCTCAGCTGCCTCCTCAATGAAATGTTTCCAAAGCAGCCTGGCTTGGCAGCACGCCAACCCCGGCTGCCAGATGAATGGGCGGAGGAGGAGCGACCCATTCCTCTTCTTGACACAGCATCGCTGCACAAGAGGCCTCTGTTGACATTAGGACTGGCTGTTCCTCCTTTCCTGAGAGGATCTGCCTGGCCCTCGGCAGGAGCAGCACACAGAGCCAAGGCTTCATGTGACGTGAAAGTGACATCTGTCCTCCTCCAGGGTGGTGGCACAGACATGGGTACCAGGGTACCACGGTGCCCCCTCAGACAGGGTGGGGGCACAGCCACACCTTGGTACCAACAGGGTACCAAGGAACAGCCCTGCTAGAACCTGAGAGTCAGCCCTTGTTTCTGGCCCTTGACTCCCCAGCTAAGCCAGCCCCCCAACAGGTGAAGATTCCTTGGAGCTCTCTGACTCTACTTACACCATCACTCTCCAAGATACTGGTGATGTACAGAGCCTGTTTCCTCCCCCAAAACACCTCTCCACCCCACCCAGAGCAAAGCTGTCTCTCAGCATCATGCAGGAGTACAGGCACTGACACGGGATTTGCAGAGCTCCAGGCTTCTGGCATCTTTCAGGGGTGAATCCTGTCATAGGGACCCCAAACATGGCACCCCAAACCCTTCAGCTCTTTGGACGATCATGTATGGAATAGGATCACTCTAAAGCCTTGCCCCTACTCAGTCATGTAGGACTTCACTGAAACAATGTCACAGCTCTTTCCCACACCTCAATGTCTCTACCCAAAGCAAAATGCCCACCCAAGCTTTCAGGGCCAGAAATTTGTCAGCTGGGAGGTAACCAAACGGTAGCTGTTGCACTGGACTACACACCCAGCACCAGATGGGATCCCTCCCTCTGCCATGGCTAATTGCAGCACTGGTCATCAGTGAGGGAATGCAAATCCATGGATGCCCCACCCATCACCTGTCACCTCCTTGGCAGGGACACCTTTAGGAGCTGCACAAGGAAAGGATGTGGAATTTAATACAAGTGCTGATAACGCACCAGAAGGCAAAAGAAAGAGACAAAAGTCATCACCATCCTTCCAATCTGCACCTCCTCCCCTGACTGGCTCCTCTGGCATCTTCTGCTGGTGGCCAGCACCCAGCTCAGGCAAGCCAAGGACCAGAGGCTGGATAAGAGCAGCACCCAGCAGCACACCACAGGAACAGAGGTAGGAACAGAGTCTGCTCCTACCTGCTGTGGCGGGGAGACTGCTCTGCCTGGGTCTGGTGGAAAAGAGGCCAACCATGCATCGATAAGATGAATTAGTTGTCTCAGCAGCACCGGCAAAATGAGCGAGAGCAGCCGAGCCCGTGAGGCCCGGCCTGCTTTGTTTCAATTACAGCAGCTGCCAGAAGAAAAAGATAACCTCAATATTGATGGCAGGAGCAGCAGACAGAGGTGCCCTTGCAGGCTACTGGGAGCAGGTAGAGGAGGAAGGGGGAGGAGAGATGGAGGAGGGGGAGCAGGGTCTCAGCCAGCACCCCATGGGAGAGCCTGGCTGCTGAGAAAGACACATCTGATCGCATTGCTCTGGTCCCTGAGAGGAACAGCTCCTTTTCTCCCTGAGTCTTGTCCCAGTAACTGTGCAGAGCATCCTCCAGCAGAGACAGGGTGCAGAAACCCAGCGTCGAGACACAGCACCATGAAAACACGGAGCAGAAAAACATCTCTTTGCTCCCCACTCAGGCTGTAGGGCCTGGAGGGGCATTAGGTAAGGATGTGTGGGATGATGGATGGAGCTGGAGTAAAGGGCAGAGACAGGCCTGGCGCACCCCAAACTGCAGGCAGGTGTGACAGGGGCACAGCACCCACCTGCCTGAGGGCTGGGGAGCCCCATGAAGTGCCTGCAGTGGAGACTGGTCTGGGCGCTGGGGACAGGATGCCCACAGTAACTTTGGACTGCATGTGGGAACCAGCAACAGCTTGGGGGGGCAGGCATCCCAACATCACACCTACACACCTACAAGCCAGGGATGGAGGTGTCGAGCCAAACATCCTCCAAGCAGTGCAGTGTTAATGTCCTGGGCTCCCATCCTGGGAGGCAGACAGAAGATAGGAGGAGACAGGGTCTTCAACTCCTGCTCGGGGGATGTAAATCATCCCCAGCTGCTGCATCATGGGGTCTACATCCAGCCCTGTGTCCAGAGCAGAGACCTGAGCAAGAACTGCCCCCTCCCCGGGCCCACCAGAGGCCAGACTGAGCAGTGGTCACTCCACAGAGGTTTTATTCGTACTCCGGATATCCACGCTGCCCTCCTCCCACCTCGCTCACCCGCAGGAAACACCCCAGGATCCTCACCCTGTCCTCCTCGGGCTGTGCCCATTGGATGCAGCCCCTGACTCTCCAAGAGGGGACAAGGCCACCATCTTGCGGCCACCCGCCACCACTGCACATGGCCGTGTGCACGGTCTGCGGGGTGCCCGGGGTGTGACACCTATGGGGGTACAGGCTTTGGGCCATGGAGATCTGCGACATCCCCCCGCTCCTCGTACCCTCAGTCCCCTGGGGCCATGTCCTGCGGGGCACACGCTGTCCCTCCCCTCGCTCCCTGGCCAGGAATCCCAGGCATTCCAGCACACCCAGGAGTATCTGGATGGGCAGAGGTGCCAGCAGTGCTGCTCCCATCCCAGCTCTGGCCCCTCCACCCCCACCCTGATGCTCTGTGCAGTGTCAGCCAGCAGTGACCAGGGAGCTCCTGGTTTGCACAGCGGGCTTCATTGAGCACAGAGGCGGGCAGGGGCAGATGAAGGCTCAGAACTGAGCCCTGGGGCTGAAAATGCAGCACTGAGCAGGGTCCAAGGGGAATTCCATCCTTATCACAGCGTAGGAGGGCAACCCACATGGGGTATGCTGGAGGGGGTTGTTAAACCAGTGCTACTGGTGACCAGCAGCCCAAAGCAAGTCCTTCCATGCCTCTGTGAAGTGAGTTGGGGTTGTCTGCACACTACTGGGTTCTGCAAGGCTGCCCAGCCTGGTTTAATGCTCATCCCCCTCCTTCTGCTTCTTCCCGTTGTGATGGAGCTGATCATGGTCTCCATGGTGGTGGTGGTGGTGAGCATGGGTAGCAGGTTTGTGGTCCTCACTTGGGTTTGTGTCTCTCTCGAGGCTGACCTCATGATGGTGGTGAGGATGGAGGGGTTTGTGCTGGTGGATGGGGGTCTCTGACTCCATCCCCTCGTGTTCAGGAAGTGAGCTTGGGGTTGCAAGGCCCTCCATAGTACTGTTAACCTGAGGAAAGTAACACAAGGACTGGTGTGGCACGTGAATGCCCACAGAGCCCTGCAGAAAGCCTGGGAGCACAGCTGTGAACTGGGAAGAAGGCAGACCAGCATTCATCATACAGAAAACTGTGGGTCAGAGCAAATACTCTCCCAGCCCTGACCCAGGGCACAGGGAGGACAGGAGAAGCACACAAGGCACAAGCCTCTATACTTGTGTCCCTTGGCTCAAGCTGTCTGTGGTCCAGAAAGGAGAATTTGCATTCAGTATTTCTGGATGTATTTTTCTCCTGAGAAGTGACTAATCGCTTGGCAAGCTCAGAGCTACACCCTTTTCTTTGCTCTGAGCTTGTCACCTCTGCATCCACTGCCTGCCCTTTCTTATATCAGAACAGTCCTAGTTAGCATTCCCAGACATGGGATATGACCCCTTTAGTCAATTCCTTTTCAACTGGAAAGCTCTGACCTATTTAAGTGGCCTTATTCCAGACCCTTCATCACCTTCCCTCTCAGACACATCTGAGGGCAGCTGCCAGCCTAGAGCCCATCCTCAACACGGACGTAAGATTGTTTTTGCTGATGTAAGGAGAGAAGGGATCCCGGCTCCAGCGAGCATTCCAGCTCTTACCTCCTGGGTAGTGTTGGTGTAGAGGGAGCAGTTGCCACAGAAGTCCTTGATGTGGCTGGAGCGGATGGCTGCCTCCACATACGGGAAGTGGAGGAAGCTGAAGGGCAGCTGGATATGGAAAGCCAGGCGGCCACACCTGAGGGGAAAAGTCACGGCCTGGCTCAAGACCGGGGCTTGGAATCCCCGCAGCCCAGCCATGAGGGGAGCTTTTGGAAGCCCATCAAACGCTCTGTAACGCCCAGAAAAGCCCCAGGCGAGCCGGGGGTCACTCACCGGTCATACACAAGGAAGTCGTCCTTGTCACCGCCCAGGACCTGCCAGACGTCAGGGTCCTCCTGCTCCGGCTGGAAGACGGGGACGCCGGGCGGGGCATGGCGCTCCAGCTCCGGGAGCATGGCGCGGGACAGCGGCGCCTTCTCGTTGACGATCATGTAGCGGACCTGGGCCATGCCCTGCCGGGCCAGCCG
>VYXF01006138.1:761117-846412 GCA_013397295.1 Polioptila caerulea | reverse complement strand
CCTCCCTGCTGCTTTAAACCCCCTCTTTGCAGTCTTTCCCAAAGGTTTGTGTCTCTGTTCAGAGTAAGCCAGAGCTGTGGGCAGCATCGTGCTGCAGGCTCTGAGGGCAGTCGAGGTGCTGAGGCTCACGGACCGATCCTTCCTCATGCAGGGCAACGAGAGCCAGAGCCTGAGCGTTCGGACGCTTTTCCTGGAGCTCATCCGGGCGAAGAAGCCGCTCATTCTCCATAATGGCCTGATAGACCTGGTCTTCCTGTACCAGTGTTTCTATGCTCACCTCCCGGAGAGCCTCGGCACCTTCACTGCCGACCTCTCCGAGATGTTCCCAGCGGGAATATACGACACCAAATACGCCTCGGAGTTTGAGACTCGCTTTGTAGCGTCCTACTTGGAGTACGCCTACAAGAAGTGGTGAGCAGCACACTGGTTCTCAGAGCCTACAGGGGGAAAGGCAAAGGGAAAGTCAGTGTGTGTTTGTTTTTCCAGGCAAGGGGGCTGTGTCCTTTCCCTGTCCCACTGACTGAAAGTGCTTTTCAGGTGACTCTGCCCTGTGCTTTTTCTGTTTCTAGATTGGGTTTGTTTTTCAATAAGCCTTACCTGTTGGGTGGGCAGCAGCTGAAAGAGAACTTCAGAACTGGTACCAGTAGAAGACTGACCACAGTGACCTGATCTGAGATCTAACTGGGTCACTGCCTGACTCTGGTCCAGCGGTGCCACAGGGTTGTGGCAGGAACTACACAGAAAAGAAACCAGGGCTGTCCTGCAGGGTCTGCTAATTATAATTCTGTTTTGTGAGGGACGCTGCAGTTAAAGCGTGGGTGCTCCCTGCACTCCTTGACACTGACCAGCTCTGTCTCATGTCCTGCACATGAGATGCCCATGGCCCACTCTGACTCCCATTACTTCCTTCCAAGCAAGGGTTGTGCTCTTGTTCAGGACACACGTCTATGGTTTGCAGTCTGGCCCCACATTCTGCCAGCCTCACGCAATCTAAACAAGACCCTGGCAATGATGAAGCCCCTGGGATCTCCATAAAGCTCAAGTCATGCTCTGTTTTGAGGAGAAATGGTATTTTTAGTGACTGTTTTATCTCAGGAAACGCCACTTTGGCAGGTCTGAAAACATTCAAGATGGCCGTTCTCAAAACATGAGAGTGCTTTGTTTTGACAAGATAAAAAAAACTTTTTAAGCTGACATTTTAAATGTTTTAACCCAAGTTCTCATTATGTACAGCTTTCCAAAGGTTTTGGGCCTTTTAACCAGCTCTTAGGATAAAAATAGATATTTTTTCATGAAATGAAAACCCTTTCTTTGTTGTCTGCATTGCCCAGGTTCAACCTGCCTGGGTGGTGACTGCTGGATGCTCTGCACAGTACCTCATTTTGGGGCATCTTTTCCTTGTCCATTAACATTATGAAGACAAACGCATATCTTAGTACCCTTCATAGTTAAAAAAACAAACTACGTATCCCCTTCTCCTGTAACCACCAGAGATGCTGCCTTCCCTTCCTCTATGTCAGCATAAGAAAAAACAACCTTTGAATCAGCATGAAAACAGCTACTTACTAAAGCTGCTCTCCTGGGACTGAATTCCTTTCTAGCATCAGGGGCTGGAGCTCAAGAGCAGGAAAGTCATGGAGTTGAGATCTGTGTGGAGAGCAGTGTTTGCCCTGTGCCCAGGTCCCATCCCACAGTAACTGTGTGCTCCTCCTGTTGCAGCAAGCGAGAGAACTGCAAGCTGAGGGCCTCCAGCGGGCAGCACGTCACGGTGGAGTTCTGCAATTACCCGGCCAACATGAACCGCTACATCGACTACCGCTCCTGCTCCCTGCAGGAAGAGAGCCACGGCGCTGCAGCGGGGAGTAACGTGCCTGTCTGTGAGAAATTTTCGGTAAGAAACGCAAATCCCCGCTCCCTTCATGGCTCCGTGGAAACAGGCACATGTGGCCTGAGTCAGGAGTTGTAGGAAAGCACCTGGGAACTTCTCCTCACCTGCTTCATAGTATAAGGAACATTTTCAGGCTTCAGGTGGCTTCATGACATACAGGGCAGTAGTGTGCTCTGCTTGGGAGGAGAATCCTACAGGCTTCATTAGGAAGATTCCAACAGACAGTCTGTGGCCCTAAAGAGTGGACAGTATAAGTTACAGTATCCCTTGCTGTCTTGGGGGGGGCTGCAAGTTCTGCGTTGGCTTGGCTTTTCCTACAAGAAAGAAGTGCCACCTCTACCCTTCCCTGTATCTTCATTAGATATAAAGAAATATTACCTGTCTGCAGCTTCTGGCACTGTAGCACAGGGTGATCCACAACAGCTCGTCCTGGCACAGCTACAGCAGCAAAGAGCCCATCTGGTCAGATCATAACTGGCTTCAGGTGCTTCATGGAGAAAAGGAGCTCTTCCACATGCTGCATATTCTGTCACAGAACATAGGTTGGGGAAAGCTCTGGAAGTTCCTCATCCAACAACCACCTCAGTGTTGCTCAGAGCCTTGTTTGATAAATTTTGAAATTGTGTAAGGACAGACATTCAAAAACAACTCCAGGTCCCTGTTCCAGTGCTTGACCACTATGTGAAAAATGTTTTCCTACATCTTTAGTCATAATTTCCCCTGTTACCAAGTCCCCTCTCCCTGTGTTCTCATAAGAGTTTAGCTCCATCCTGTCCATAACCTCTGCTGTAGGTCCCTGCAGACACCAACTAGACATCCCCCTCCCCTTAGCCTTGTTCTTTCTAGGTAGAACAAAAACCCCACCTTCCTTGGCCTCTCCTCATATGCTCCCTGCTGCACCCAGTACAGTGTGTCAGCACCTTTCCTGTGTGCTGGGGGGCTGTAACTGGACACTGGTCCTTCTCCAGCCTCACAAAGCCCTCAGTGGAAGGGAATGATTAGCCCCTTATTAGCCACCCATTATGGTGATTGCTGCTGCTCTAACCAGGAAGATGGAGGCTACAGACTCTTTCTCTCTCCCTAGGCCTATGGGTGGTGTCCAAAAGGGGTGAAGTGTCCACAGTCTCATAACATTGACCTCATCATTGATGAGGATGACAAGCTTTGGGAGAAGCGAAAGAAACGGAAGCACAAATGGAAGCAGCGGAAGGACATGAAAGTGCTTATAACGGTATTCCAACAGGAAAGCTCAGGGGAAAGCATGGAGCAAGCTCAGAACGGGGAGGAGGGACCACCACGGAAGCAGATCTGCTATGAACGTGTAGCTGCTACAGAGCTGGCAGAGATTGCACCCAACGGGGAGGGCAGGCCACTGGAGGAGACCTCCATGGACATGGAAACAGAGGTCAGCTCAGACACCAGCACACAATGGGAAGGGAATCTGGGGAGCACTGAAAGAACTGACCAGGGAGCAGCTGCCCAGAGCCCTTCTGCCAAGGGAAATGCTTCTGACAGTGACCAAGTGGAGAGGAAGTCAAAGGCTCCCGCTGGATTGGGCTCAGCCAGTCACCCAGCCATCCCTGAGACTGAAGCAGCAGATGCTGCAGGAAAGGAAAAGGAAACCCATGGCCCTCCTTCGCAGGGGGGCACACACCGAGCTGGCTTTGATGCGTTCATGACTGGCTATATCATGGCTTATGTCTGGATGCTCAAGCAAGGGAAAAACAGAAATGCTGGTGCAGGGCCCTGGTTGCCAGATTGCCATAATAAACTGTACCTCAGTGGGAAATCTGTGCCACTGCAAATAGTGAAGAGCTTGTTTTCTAAATCTTCCAAAGCTCACAGTGAGAAGATAAAGTTGGCCTGGGACAATGCATAGAGCTACAGAACTCCTCACTAAACTGTGCTTTTTTTTCTCCAAGTTTTGGAGTTCTTTCTTCCATCAAGAACTCGCCAGAAAGGGAACAGGTTTCATATTCTTGTTTCTGTTTTAACATCTGACCGATTAAATTGCTCTCAGTTGGAGTTGCCTGTGTTCCTTAGTGGCATGCTGGGATGCGAAGGCAGGGATGAGGCTCAAGGGCGAGAAATGCACCTTTGGTTGGAGCATGCACAGATGAGACCTTTGCCCCTAGAGGAGAGAAGGGAAGGAGAGAGTTCCTCCCAAATGGGCCAGCTGATTCTAGTGCTGGCTAACTGCATGCAGGACCAAGCCACAGCAGGTCTTCAGACTTGTTGAAAGGGGAGAGGCAGTGGGGCCGAAAGCCAGATATGTGATCATGAGAAACTGCACAGCTCCCCGTGCTACTGAAGCTGTTTAGGGCTAGAACAGAGCAGCCACCATGGCAAGCACCCTGCAGGCTGCTATCAAAAGCCATCCTACCTGGTGGGTCACAGATATGGCTGAGCGCTGTAACACAGAGCAGAAAAAAACATCCTTGAGTCTCATGGGTTTAAGAGTGGAACTCTCAATGAGATGCAGGACAGAAATAACACTTACTGAGGATGACAGTTTTCCGTNGAAGAGCTTGTTTTCTAAATCTTCCAAAGCTCACAGTGAGAAGATAAAGTTGGCCTGGGACAATGCATAGAGCTACAGAACTCCTCACTAAACTGTGCTTTTTTTTCTCCAAGTTTTGGAGTTCTTTCTTCCATCAAGAACTCGCCAGAAAGGGAACAGGTTTCATATTCTTGTTTCTGTTTTAACATCTGACCGATTAAATTGCTCTCAGTTGGAGTTGCCTGTGTTCCTTAGTGGCATGCTGGGATGTGAAGGCAGGGATGAGGCTCAAGGGCGAGAAATGCACCTTTGGTTGGAGCATGCACAGATGAGACCTTTGCCCCTCTAGGAGAGAAGGGAAGGAGAGAGTTCCTGCATGCAGGACCAAGCCACAGCAGGTCTTCAGACTTGTTGAAAGGGGAGAGGCAGTGGGGCTCAGAAAAGCCAGATATGTGATCATGAGAAACTGCACAGCTCCCTGTGCTGCTGAAGCTGTTTAGGGCTAGAACAAAGCAGCCACCATGGCAAGCACCCTGCAGGCTGCTATCAAAAGCCATCCTACCTGGTGGGTCACAGATATGGCTGAGCGCTGTAACACAGAGCAGAAAAAAACATCCTTGAGTCTCATGGGTTTAAGAGTGGAACTCTCAATGAGATGCAGGACAGAAATAACACTTACTGAGGATGACAGTTTTCCGTGGGTATAACTCAGCACTGAGTAATGGCAAATACAATCTCAAGCCAGGTATTAATGGCATTTGTATTTTAAGCATTTGAGCAAGCTTTTTTAACTTAAAGCAGTTGTCCTCTTAATCACAAGACTCAGGCCTTGATTTCATTTTTATTTTGAAAGCAAGTTGGGAAAGTTTACAAAACCTGACCAAGAAAAAAATTATGAAAATATTTAAGTGGATTCATCTTTGGTTACTTCTTATTGCAGTTCCAATAAAACATACACCATTTCTATAGTTCAAAAAAGTCAGAAGGTCAATCAACATAAAAACAAGACGTGCTTTCTTTACATATTCATAAATATCCGCAATATTAGAAAAGTTGTTTCGCAAAGATTTTTTTTCTGGCAGTGTTAACTTACTATTATACACAGGCTACAAACTTCTTCCTAAGCCTTTAATTACAAGTTCAGCTATTTACAGACTGCAAAATATTAAGACGTAAAACTCCTTCATAAATACGAAAATAGATCATCTTGCAAAGATCTTTATACTTAATCAAATATCTGGCTGCCCCTCCTCCCAAAAAAAAAAGGTCATTTGTTTTGCATAGAAATGTAGTGACATGCAATATAAACAATAGCATTAAGTGCAAACAGGAATTATTCAAGTGTCTTTAGTTGTACTGGCAAAAAATACCAATATTCTGTTACACATAATACATCAATGCCTCTCCAACAAGTACAAGTCTGCTACGGCCCCTTGGCTGTGCTGCTTTTGAGGGGCAGCAATTCACATGCATTCTCCTGGCTGCATTTCATCAACCTGCAACCACAACAAAAATAGCTTATAACAGACATTTAAATGAACTCAACATAGATTTAAAGTGAATTAAAAACATCTTTGATCTCTTCAGGGAGATGTGTAGTAATGTGTAGAAAGTACTTTAAAAGAGCAAGAACTTCTCCTGTAAAGTCAAAATCACAGTAAAATCCAATCTTGATAAAACTTTGTCACATCACTATAAAACAAGGAGTTTGCTGACCACATTTTCAAACTGATGTTTATCAGTAGCTGTCAGAAAATGGCCCTCTGTAGAAAATCAACCTCAGTAGGCACAAAACCTAGGAGTTACTAGGTGCAGCCTAGATTCAGCTTTATGCAGCCAAAGGGATGAGATGTAGTGACTTCCAACTGCATCCTTGGGTTTCAGCAACCACTTTGCAATTGTTAAAATGACCTTTTACTCCAGTTTCATATGGTGCCTCTTCCCATGCAGACCAATCCAGGAAAGGCCTGAGCTGCTAGTCCTTGGCATTTCTGTTTCTGACATCTCCACCTCAGTACAAAGAGCCAGAAAAGTTGATAGTTGTGCCCAATGCATGTCAACTGGTTGTGCTTAGAGCGGACATTTAAGGAAATAAAATTTTAGCTGTGCTGCTTTGTAAGAGCTGTTCAGGGCAGGGAGATGTTGTAAAGACAGCACTGTAAGAGAACAGTAAGGTCACTGCAATGGGTGCCCCGGGGGTACCCCGAGCCTGACTGCTCAAGCTCTGCAGTCAGTGTCGGGGTGGGCAACAGGCCTCATGCTGAGGAGTCAGCACTGACAGCCAGGGCTGGTTCACAGGAGCCCCAGGGCAGCCAGAGGTGTGCGTGTGCTCTCCAGTCAGGCTGCTGGACAACTTCCCTCAGCCTGGTGATCCAAAAGTAAACTACTCATTATTGCTTGTTTGTCTGAAGTCACACACCTAAACGCATCTTGTGACAACAGAAGCTGGTGCTGATGGTTTCCCTCCCAGAAGATACAATTGTAGCAAAGATTTAAAAAAAAAAAAATAAAAAAAAAAAAAGGCGCAAAAGCAAGCAGGCACCAGGCAGCCAACACTGAGTTCTGGTGTTTCTCTGTCCTCAAAGAAAGTTACACACACAGTGGCAGCCATACAAGCTGCTCTGCGCTCTGCAAACACGACACAGAAGACAGAGACTACTCTACAGATCAGCACCTTCAAGAGGCAGAGAGGTGTGGGCCAAAAGGGGTGATCTTAGTGAGCACAGGCATTTTCTCTTTCAAACTGCCAACGGCTGTCTAATCTGGCATGGACTGTATTAAATAACTCAGCAACACCAGGTGTCTCATTTCATTCATGGCAGCCACTGCAAAGGGAGAACTGCTGCTCAGGTTAACACACACTTCACTAGAGGAAGTCACAGCTGTAACTCATAGATAGCTACCTACAATTCAGGAAAGATACACATCCCAGCAAAGAAAGAACTAAGGCTTTCTCCATCCTTTCTTTGAGATGGGAGAAGAGCAGAAATAGTCTGGCTTTCATCAGAGGCTAGCTTACAGTATCCAGCCTTACAAGAGAGCAGGAGGAGTGTAACAAGCTACCTGGATGAAATTCCGGACTCAGCTGCAACAACATCTGCTCAGCAGGTGTGCAATGTTTGCCTCACTTTAAAAAAATCCCATAAAATAAAATTTTTTAAATCCCATGTTTTTTGGGATGATGATAGTGGAAAAGGGCAGGATGTTGCACAAATGTCACAGAAGAAGCATTCCCATACATTGCATCCCAGAGCAGGGATCACTGATGCTGGTTCCAGCAAGCAGCATTAAAGCTCATATTGCTGCTTCTTTCCACTGGTGGAGGAAAGTAAAATAATAAATAAATAAAAAGACCATCCTATTTAGTGACAAGAGAAACCAATAAAGAGAGCAGCTTCTTTCTGTAGAGGAAACAAAGTCAATTTGGGACAAGCTAATTTTCTTCAGTTTGACAATTCAAAGCCCTCCCATGAGTTGTCCTCTCCAAGAGCACTTGTGGGGCTACTACACTGCTGGCAACTTCCTCTGAGCAGAAGATCCCTGTCCTCTGTCAAGCAGGCTAGTGAGAAGCCATCATTACTGCACTGAAATCAGTGAGATGGGATGTTGTACCAGACAGGGAGGTGAATGTGACCCTTCTAGCTTACTGGGAATAGCCAATTGTGATGTAGCTACTGTATTTAACTATTCTGCAGAAACAGATCGTGATGTCCACTCAGCTCTTCAGAGTTAAGAGCCCACCCCCTGCCAAAAGCTCAGTACAGCTGGTACTTTCAGGAGCAGTTTCTTCAGAAGCCCAGAAATGGCAATGCCTGGAATATGTTTCTCTGTGCCTTGGGCAAATCTTCCTCCACATTTGGGCTGAGGTACATAAAGAGCTGTACAAGGAAGTGAGTTTCTCTGATGTATTAAACATCATTACTAAATCCCAAGGGAAAATGAAACACCAGGGAACAGATTCTTCTTGTTAATTGCAAAGTACTTGTCATGTGACTCAGCCTGCAGATTGTGACCAGCATGAGGGGTTTTGTTTTTGCTGCTTTTGAAAGAAGAGCTTGTTTAATGCTACAACAGCATTCAAAGCAGCTCTGGGACTAGGGAGCATTCCTATCTGCTCAACATAGCTCAGAAAGACTTCTGTGCCTGTTTCTGAAACAGAGGCTCCAACTCACGTGCACTGATGCAGAATGTTGATGGAAAATCTGCAGTGGCTTAGAGCAGCTGTTCAGTTAGAGGAAGAGGGGAAAATCTAAGGGTCATTCTTTCTACTCTACATGGAGCTTAAGACCTTAAAATTCCCCATGCTGGAAATCCAGGTCAAACTGTTTACATGGTGCCTGCTCTGGCTGCTGCCTCTTGGAAGGACTGTGGTACCCACATGGCCACTCTGGCTGGAGTAGTTCCCCCTCCTAACGCAAATCAGGAAAGGGAATAAGCACAATTTGAAATAAAGTTTTATAAAATAATCAGTCTCTTCAGACACTGTCTGCAGCTATCTGTTCGACAGCAAGCTTCCACCATCCGTTGAGTCTCTTCCAAATGTGAAGCCCAGCACTGCAGAAAAACAGAGTTTAAGCAACTGGGAACAACTGTTCCCTCAAGGACACATTCAGTTTGAGCCCTCTCTTCATATGTCACAAGTTGACTTTGTGCTGCCACTTGCTGAGATGTTGGAGGAGGTCTGAGACAACAGGGCAGGACTGTCACCATCATGCTCCCTGAAGGGCCATGCCTCTCTCTTCAGCTCAGTGGGAGGACTAACACTGAACAGAGGCTTTGTAGACTCTAAAAGAGCAATTTTCAGTAGATCATCTTCTACCTCCATCTCTTCAGAAGGGAGACAACCTGCAAACACTTGTGGGGAGCCGTGTCTCTCAGAGTTCACTGAATTCTCAGCTGGGAGCTTTTTGTAAGATAGAGGCCCAGACTGGGCCAGCACTAATGGTTGATCACATGCTGGATCTCCACATGTGTTCTCTAAAGGGCAAAACCCATTTTCCTCCTGGGCCACTGGCCCATCTGAGCAGTCCATATCCTCTTCTTGTCCTGGTGCAAGAAGAAACTCTGGTCTGTGAGGCTTGGCGTGAAAGGGGGGAATCTCTGACACTCCATACTTAGTGCTACTCAAGAGTTTTTGCCGAACCTCTGCACCTAACTGGGCTGGGTCACACCTGCCAACAGTTGAAGACAGTCCCCCAAAGAGGCCATATTCCTTGTGTGGTAATTCAGGAGAGACTGGAAGTGATCTGCATCTCCTCCCGGGAAGAAGGGAAAGGTCTTGCCAGTCTGTGCTATACGCCTGCCGAAACTGGGACTGGCTGGCTTTCAGGCCTCCACCTGCCTCTGGAGAATGCAAGTCAAACACAAGGGAAATCACAGACTTGCTTGGCATGTCAAAGAATTTGATCTTTCCCCCCTTGAGGTCCTCCCGGGCACTGAAGGGATTAACTTTGCGGCCTAACCCTTTGCTTGGTGTGTAGTAGGGGTCCTGCACGTTTATCTTCCTGGAAGGTTTGCGGGAGAAGATATCTGACTGGCTGCGGGACAACCAGATGTTCCGACGCGGACGGGGTGACTTGGGTGGGATCTTATCATCCAAGGAACTCAAACGTTTTACTCCTGGTCCTTTGTCAATTGATCCTGAGTAAAAAAAGAGAAACACTCTTAGCTTAAAGAAGCTCTGTATAGCTGTGCACCTGCTCACTCACAGAGCCTTCATGACACCTGTAAAGAAAAAAGCTGTGTTTCTGATATTCCAAACTATGTTCCACAAGCACATGTCTGCTCCTTCCTTTTAAGTTCCTGCACAAACACAAGTACACCATTCTCTTCTCCTCAGTGTATTTTAAAGCCCCTGCAAACCTCCTTGCTGCCAGTACACTGCCACAGCAGACATGGCACAGGGTGGTGTTGGAGAACAATTTGCATGTTTCTAGATTTATCATCCTGGCTTCCAGTAGAGGTTGCCAAAGGTCTGTTGGTGCTACTGACTATGAAAGAGAACCAGTACAAAATATAGTTGCCAAAGAAATTGGGACTTTTTCACCCTGATGGGAAATGTCTAAGCCAAAAAAAAGTCCCTCCTTGTACCATGCAGATTTTAAATCATTCCATCCTAGCCTTCTTTCAGTACATTATCCAATACAAAACTGGAGATCTATGAGAGTCTGACCCTAATGAATGAGAATTTAAAAGTTGTACATATGCCTGTGTATTTGCACCCATTGCACACACACACATTTATAAATAAAAGCTGTATCACTAGATTAGGATGAGAAACTGGTAGACATTAACTCCCCAAGTGTTTGGAACATGCATTGGTCATGGGCTCTCAAGATGCCTCTGGAGAGCCATGTTAGAGCAATAGCAAATGGGTATAAAGAAGTGGTATCTCCTTTGGATTACCATTTCCCAAATAAGCACATGTGGCTTTTCACTTTTCCCTTTAAATACTGCCACAGTTTAGACTACAGCCATTCCATGTAGGAAAGACTGTGCAAGTCAAAGAACAGCATGCAACACTTCTTTGAGAAGTACTTGTTTTGTACATGTACTCCAAAGGGAGAATGCCAGGAAAAAAACCCCAAACACCAAAAGAAAAAACCCAACTCCAAAAAAAAAAACCCCAAAAACCCTAAACAAACAAACAAACCATTTCCTTTTTATCTCACACCTCTTTTAGATGCTTTCCAGGTGTGGGAGAACTACCACATGCATTAATTCTATGTGGTTTGATGTAGAGAAAAATTATTTCAATCTATAACTATACTACAGATCGATAGCTATGTCCATATGTTGCATATTTGTATATCCACATAATACAAGAAACTCTTTTTAATGTACTCATAACTTTCCAATGCCAGAAGTGTACTAACATAAAACACCCGTCAGAATCTGGCCCAGGTTACAAGAGTTTGCTCCCCACACCAGGTGGCACCAGACAGCTTTAGAGAAAACCTTTCAAGGCCAACATTCCCAAGCAGACCTGGGACTCATCTTTTCTCGTCTTTCAGAGTATTTCTAGGTACTTTATAATACTCTTGCATCTTCTGTGCTCTTCCTCCTGAAGGAATTTAAGAAGCCTCTAAATATTATATGTAACTTACACCAAAGAAATCATGTACATGTATGAAGTATCGCAGTGATAAATCAAAAGTTGATGGATTTTCATAAACTATTAACAACTTACAAACCCACTCCCAAATGAACTCTAAATTTCCTCTCAAGATCTTGGGGACAGAATATTATCAGGCACTTTAAGAAACAGCTGGGTTATTTTCACCAAAGGACATTCTGCAATGCAAAGTACAGAGCATTGCTGTGGAATAATTTTCAGGGTTTGTGTAAAATAATTCATAAACCATAAATAAAACCATATATAGCCAAAATACCAGTTTTCAAAATATGAAGTTTTTTCTCCTCTTGTGAGCGTGCAGCAATGTTTGTACAATATAGACACTTACCTTTTGATTTTCTTTCATTGTTGTCAAGGTTCAAGAACTTTCTGTCTCTCTCTGACTCCTCATTTCTCAGGCGGTTTAACATTTCCTCCAGTGTTTTGACAATGTCAGCAAATGAAGGACGTAACTTTGGATCCATCTGTGAATGCACACAAATCAAGTAAGTCCATATAGGTTTGTCCATGCTATTCTGCTTACACAGTGGACAGAGAGAAGGACAATCTGAGGAAGCTGAGTAAATTCAAAAAGGTTGTGTGTTGTCATAGGAAAAAAAAAAACAACTTCAGAAAAAAGGGAAAAAGCAGTACTCTATTAAACCTCTCACATTTAATCATTAATTAGTAAATATTCTATGAAGAAGGAAATTTTTAAATTGAAAAGGTGGGAAACTGTCAGATTCATGGCTTGTGAGGGGGGTTGTGAGGTTGGTTTGCTTGAAACAGCTTGCCAAGTTCAGGATTTCCTTCTGCACTCTGGTTATCAAACAGATTACGTACCAATGTTATTTCAAAAGGATTACACAAAACAACATGGCTATGTCAGTCTTTAAAAGATTATAATTCTTCCATCATCTCCTTGTGGCTTTAATTAAAACACACCTAAATGGCACTGCTGATCTTAAAGCTGAAAATGTATTTTTCCATCTGTTAATTAGCCATACTACAGTGTACTGGTCTGTCTTGTAAGGGAGCAAGGGTGGTTATATAATTTGATAAAGTTATAAATTAGGAAAAAGAAAAATCCATCTTTCCCAGGTAAAATATTCCCCCTGCTCATCAATATGTATTAGTCTGTATTTCTCAGTATGTATTCATTTATTCACTCTAGCAGATATCTCTAAACAAAGTCCAACACTAAAACTTTACCACAGGACGAGCAGCTTCCTTTAAGCAGTAACTTTGAAAGCATTTCATAATTTTGAGCATTTACTCTGTATATATGTCACAGGCTTCACTACTGTAGGTAGCAACATCTAACTCAGCAGCCAAAAGTTAACTTCATTCCAGGAATAAAAACAATTCTGCTTGACCTGATTGCTGTTTCCAGCCTTCTAAAGGCTTTTTCAGAGTGGACAAGCCCAGACAGATCTCACCTCTACAATGGGAACAGTAGTGCTTTGTACACAACAACCTCCAAAGACCTCCCTGATACTGCCCTGCAGGTTGTTTGAGATGGATCTTTCTGAAGAGAACTCGTATGATCAGCCATGCCAGAACACCTTCTAGCAACAAGGGGGAAAGTGCTAAAAATTCATACGTACAGAAATAAAAACCAAAGAAAGCACACTTGAAGAGCTCAAGAGCAGCAAGAAAAGGGTTCTAAAGCAGCTGGAATTTCCTGGCATTGGAAAACATTTTTCTGCACTCCCTATTTCACTGAAAGAGTAATGCAGGGGCAACACTGAAGCACACACTGTACTCTGACAAACTTACTAATTTGGGAATCTTAGGGAGCTGTTGCAAGCTACAGGAAGTTAGAGGAAATAAAAGGAGTTCTCTGGCTATTTTAATTTGTGCTAGGTAAGATCCAAGACAAGAGCAGCAATGGAAAAGTTACTCAGAGCATTATTTGCCTCTTCCATCCCTGAGCAGAAGAGATTCTGTTTAAATAGAAGAGAAGGTTCCTTCTCAAAGCAGCAGTTGTCAACAGCTTAGCTCATCCTGGTAAGCTTTTTGCATGATCATTTAAGATTACATTAATTAAATATTCCCACAAGTAGGCTTATAATTGTTGGGTGCTTGCAGGTGCTTATTTACAAACCCCCACACTTTATAATAGTAAATTAAATTTTAATCCACTACTCATACATGCCAGTTTTTACTGGTTTTCTTAGAGTGCCTTAAAACCTATTTCCTGGCTGAACAAAATCCCAGGACTTTGCACATTAGTCCAGATGGGCTACACAGTTCACACCTTGTTGACCTATTAAATAATAAAAAGCTACATACATGTCCTTATCTAAGAGAAAATCACCACACTGATGACTTCTTACTGAAGCACAGCATGCTTAGGAAGATAGAAGAAAGCCTTATCTGTTTACTCTGTTTTCCTTCTCCTAGGTGAGTGGTATGTGAATTCCAGCATGCCCCACACTGAAATCAGCATATTAATGGCTCGATCACAAGACCATAATTTCCATTTCAATTCAGCAAAGGGACATTTATTATACAGAAAGCTGCATTTGACAATAATTAGTAGGAGAAAATCCTTTTTCTTCTTATGTGAGAATGTAAGTTCACTGCCCCCTTTCTTCATGAGCAGCTTTACTCTGAATTTCTGAGCTGGAAAATTGCTTGGAAACCAGACTGCACAACCATGTGTTTGGATGCTGTACTATTTCTGGAGTCTGCAGGTGAGAGCTGAGCTTTGCAAAGTCCAATCCTACCTCTAACCAAACCCTTTAGTGCTCATGCAATCAAAGCACTTCTAAACATGAGTGTCCAGGTGAAGCAAGCTCTCCTGTACTAAGGTGAAATAAGAAGAGTTAAATAGCTCGTCCATAGTAAGTTCTACAAACACTTTCAGAATTAAATTAAGCTATGTGGTGCCAGGAGCAGCAGCCATTGCCCCCATTCTCACCTTTATACTACTCTCTCCTTGAGCATGGGCTTTTGTACTAAGACAAAGTAAAGAGAGAGGTCAGGTCAAAAATAACCACCAAAAGCACCAAGAGATGAGACTTCTTAAAAGCACTCACTTGGACACAATGCTTGCAACACTTCCAGCACAGCCTGATTGTGAATCCAGGGCCATGTTTTGTGCAGTAAAATTTTTTAAAGTTGCCTCTACTTAAGTTGAGAAAACTGGACATGCCCAACTTCAGCTGAATGTGGTGGAAGATCAGGTTCTCTTATTCTATATAAACTGGTTTACTATACATTGGTATAAATCTGTTACAGGAAACCAGGAGAAGAGACCTACTGCCCTGGACTTTTCACAATAAGGAGCCAGGACGGTATCCAGCCCTAACACAATTTTACTTGAATAATTGCCAGAAAATTTTCTCCATACAGCACATGGCCTATAGCCTTACAGATATTAAATAATTTCAGACCAAGTTTGGATTTTATGACACAGACTAAGGATTTGGATGTGAAACCCCTTTTCCAAAAGGCATCATACAGTCACTTTAGAATAGTTTAATGCCTGCTCTTGATTTGTTTGTCCCCTCTGTTTGTAAGAGCAACTCAGTCCTTCCTTCATAGCTCAGTAGGTCTGCACACAACAACAGCTGGATTTTGTCAGCCTGAGGGTTAGCCAGTGTCAATGGCATCCAACTGGTTATGATCAGCCTGAGCAGCCTGCAAGAAGCTGTTCAGTGTGCCAGACCTGTTTGTTTGGCATGACAGAACACAGAATTGCAAAAACACAAGGTAGACCTTTTAGCAAGGGAAAGGGAATGATTATAAAAACTGAAAGGGACTTGCTGGGTTGTCAGAAGGTACATGGCTTCTTTAGGTAGGCTCTTCAAGTCTCTTCTGCAAATGCTTTAAGCTCCACCTTCAAAAGCCAGAGGGATTTAGAGAACTCCAGTTTAGGCCTCATCCCTTCAAGTAAAATACTCACGTTACAGCAGTTGAAGGCCAGCTGGAGGAAGTCAGGAGGACAGTCTCCCACCATGTGCTGGAAGGAATCATAATCTAATCCAAAATTCTGTACAAACGACAACAAAGCATAGAGAAATAAATGAGGTCTTCTATCTAGCTCAAAGCATCTTCCTTTTAGGGGGTCCCTATGTGAAGTGCTCAAGAAAAACCATGAAGACCTTTCTCAGCAACCACTTAACAGAGGAGTTTGAGAAAACTTCATGCACACACCAAACTGTAGCATTCCCAGGGGGATTACTGGTACAGGATAGCTGTAAGAGAATGGGCTGACATCAAAGCCCATCCTTCTTCCTGGATTCAAATGCAATCCACTGCACTTGAAATGTTGCCTGTGTGGATTTGGAAATAATACAGTATACTATGATGTTTCACTGTAGTGACTTTCATAGTGCAAATTAACAGCCTACTCCAAAACCAGAGGCTATGCTATGGTGGAAATGCATCAGTTACAATGGCTAACTTTTCAGTGGATGGCAAACTGGTAACACAAATTATCCAGTTCCTTAAGTGCATGTCTTTAAAATCCAAAGGGCAGACTAAAAAAAGAATCTTTTATTTATTGCACTTCAAGACCTAAGCAATTTTCCATTTTCAGAAATGGGGGGGGATAGACAACTTGGAATAACCCTCACAGAGGGTCAAAAGCTGTCCTGTAGATACGATGAATAAAGTAAAAAGTATCTTTATTTAGTTAATTATAGCTCAGATCCACTTAAGAGTCCACACAAAAGTAAGGGTGAACTCATTTTAGCTGCTGTTAACACAGCTCCTGCCCCTTTCACAAGGGGGGGCTGCTCAGTGCATGCAGAGTGCAGTGCTGTGAACCTGGCAAGAAATCTGCATGAGCTATCACTCCACAAAAGGAAGAGTTTGCATCGCAATGCTCTCCATGTCCTGCCAGTGAGGGGCAGAAAGGATTCCCAGGAGGATTGCAGCTGCACAAAGTCTCTGAGAAAGTGTCTTCAATGGAGCTTCCTACAACAACAGCATAAATAGCAAAAGCTTTTTACAGGCTATTTTTACTGTCACACCTATTCATCCTATCTTTGACAGCAGTGGCAGAAGTTCTAAAGGCTGAGCCGTTATCATGGCAGACTCACCACCTCCCACCAGTGTTATAAACACAACCACTCACCTCTGTGCGAGGGAGATAGTCTGGGTCTGCCTGTATTCTTGCTATAATCTCACACAGAATTATGCCATAGGAGAACACATCTGCCTGAGAGAGAAAAAAAATTAATAGACACATGGTTCAGCTATGAATACTCAGTGTTCTTATCTGCCACTGAGCTTCTCCTCAGCCCAAATGGCTATCATGAAACAACTGAACAACACCACAGCCTTACAACACTGAGACACTGCATTAGAGCTAACATTTTCCAAGGAAGGAAACCCATGTTCACAGAAAGCATTCTTGCTTGCAATGATAAATTTAAAATTCTTTCAAGAAAAAAAAAAACAAAACCACCAAACCACTCTTAATTCAGCAATGTAAAAGTTAAAAAAATTTAAAAGTCCTTCCTTGCATGAAGAATAGTGAAGTTCCACTTGATGTCATACACAAGGGAATAATTAAAAACATAGCCAAAACATGACATGCCCATATATCACTGTGGTTAGAAAAACACGTTTAGAACACCCATGATTCACAGCCTAGCCAGAACATTAATGCTATTTTTAAGAAAAACTACGTTTTCCTCTTCTCAGTTCAGTACCTCTGGAGAAAACTGTCTTCCCAAAGCTCAAGATATCCAGCAGCACTGTATATCAGGTTTAATTTCCATGACGTTTAGTAACCACTTATCTTACTACCTCTGGAGCTGCACAGTTCCTCAGATTTCCACCCAGGTAATGAAATTTAGGAAAACATGGGATACAAGCCTAGAGGGCAGAAGCATGAATACCTCATCCCTTATGTATCAGGCTTGCTTATATGTCACCTTTCATGCTGATGAGGTATGACACCTGCTTCCTCTTTAGTCCTCCCCATGGTAGGGTCAATGAAGAATGTGGCACCATAGATTTGAGTACTTTGTTATTAATTTAGGTCAATTAAATTCTTTCAAAAGCTTTGAAATGCTAATTATTACACTCATTACTGAGGTAGCTACTGCTTTCCTGCAAAGTAAAAGTATTACTGATTAAACAGATTATTGACTACTAGTTATAGAGAGGTAAAGGATGTGGGCTTTATCACAGAAAAGCTGCACTGGCAGAGCTGAAGAAATGGAGACAAAATCCTGTGTAAAGAAGAGACTGATTGAAAACACCATTTCTAAAACCCAGTGTGACCTGATCCTCCTCTGAAAGAAACATTTTCCAAT
This sequence comes from Polioptila caerulea, assembly GCA_013397295.1. NCBI lineage: Eukaryota > Metazoa > Chordata > Aves > Passeriformes > Certhiidae > Polioptila > Polioptila caerulea. The sequence goes on along the minus strand of VYXF01006138.1, from coordinate 828,632 downwards.
GACACAAACAGGAAAATATGGAAATACCTTTGAAGAACATTTTGTCTTATCAAGGTATCTTACTTTAACACATGCTGGTTTATTTTTTCTATTTATACACACACATACATATGCATACATACATATATATATATATATATATATACACATAGAGAATTGTGCAAGTTACATACAGACCTTTTACTTCTACCCAGATTTCACTAGTGTACAGTCAGGGAAGCAACTTTGCTACATTTCTCAGACTTGGTTAAACTAAATTGTGTTAGATCAACAAAACATTGCTATATTTCAGTATGTGGGGTGTTTCAGAATGGAAATAGCATAACAGAGAACAATCCTAAAGCCAATTCTATTTCCATACAAGATTAAACACCATGAATTAAAAATTTTAGCTATTTAATTCTCACTCTCCCTTGGTCTGAATTATCTACTGAGTACAGAAACATTACAAGTGAAAATCACAACAGTTTTAATACGATGGAAATTCTAAATCTTGCATACCACTACAGAGGAAAAACATTTGACAATTAACTGCATTTATGTCATGTACCTACCTTTTCATTGTAGGGCTCATCTCTGAGAACTTCTGGTGCCATCCAGAAGGGTGAACCCACAACTGGTAACTTCTCACTATATAGATATGGAATAGATATGGACAGGAGGTGGTGGGAGAGAAGGAAGAACCATTAATTAAATGCTCAAGCATTGCTACTAACTTCCTCAATCAATTATTTCAATCAATTACTCATATTTTATTTCCAGTTTTTAAGTGCCCAGCCACTTTAAAAGAATGTTCTATTTTAAGGTCACAGCTGTCCAACAGGTCTTATTGCCTAACTCTTGGCAGAGCTGGCTCCTTCACCTATACATAAAGAGGTTTGTGGACATCACTTTGGGGCTAGATGCCAAGTTCTCCATTCATCCAGCAAGACATGCAGATATCCATCTCTACATGTATATGCAGCTCTGAATGAAGTCAAATTTATTTATTATTAAAATAAAGATCTGAAAACTGTATTTTAAAAGAATTTAAAAGTCAAGATGGACTAGATAAATCCTTTAATATGGAAAAATTAAAAGGAATCAAAATAGACCCAATTTGAAAAACTTGCAGTTTCCATAAAGCTGAATTACTGGGGCCTTAAGAAAGGCTCCAGGCTGTCACCCAGCTGATCTTGAGGGAATCCCTACCTAAAAAAGAAAAGGCCTCTGAAGGCCTTAAAGTAGCATGGCTTGTTACCAGCAAACTGGAAAGAACAAGGCTGCATTTGAAAACGAAGGTAAAACTAGATGAAAACAAAATAGTGGCTAATGTAGCAATTCTATTATGTTGCTGGCTTTAGTCTCAAGCTACCTTAACTGTAATCTCAGTTTTCAGGGCATCTCAGAGCAGGGTATTAAGAGCAGCTTAAGGCACCTGTAATGTCTTCCTGATTTTGTGATGGGTTCATCTGAATACAGATGAAGCTTTCAGCACCTCACAGGGTGCTCCACAGCAGCTACAAAATAGACATTGACTGTACTTATCACTAGTTTGTAAATTAAGATGTTTGCTTTGTTAAGCTTTTAGATCAATATTTCACCAATATTAATGTAAGCCTTCACATCTCTCAAGATACATTTTTAGGATATGTGCAATTTAAAAACTGCATAGCTGAGATCAACTTTTACTGTTGTCCTTGCAGTCAGAAGTGCTGGAAGGCTTTTATTTATTTTACGCAGAAGCGCACACTGGAGAAAACCTGACAGCACATTTCACAGTCAGAATACTCTGCAATACACAAGTCAATGTACAGAGAGAAGAATGAGATTCTTGTTCTTGATCTCTCTAATGGAGGGACGACAAAAGGACTATTTTCAATTGTGACAATAGCTTGTGACAGTCCCCTGTGCATTCCTCAAATGAGTTAAGATTACAATTTCATCCTAGGGAAAACAAAATGGTGAGCTACTGTTAGACAGTAATTTTAAAATTGATTTTATTTTACTCTGTTATAATCCTGGATCTTAAAATGTAACCCAGAAGAATAAGAATAATGTTTAATAAGAATAATGCTGGAATGCCACTGAATATTGTTTAGGAAAGTGCAAAGAAGCTAAAGTTGCTTGAAATCAACAAATGACATTTATTACACAATCATCCCAATCCAGAATGCTGGACAATGTTTTTGTGTTTGCTTTGTGTTTTAAAACAAAAATTCCCAAGTACCAGCTTAAAAGATCTACCAAAAAGCTTGAGCAAATCCTTTAGTGATTGGAACATTTTTGAAGAATAAATGTTACAACTAAATATCAAAATGGACAGTAATTAAGGCTGGAACATTTTGGCTATCCAGCCTGCAGTTCAGACTGAATTCTGATGGTATTTTTTGACAATTCTGTACCCGAGTGTGCTAACAGCCTCAGGGATCTGGCTCACTTGAGCTTCTGACCTGCACTTGTACAACTCTCACTCCATTTAGATTAGCTCACATACCTGTGATCAGGAATTTTCTCTGCTAAACCAAAGTCTCCAACTATTGCTGAGTATCCATTCTCATCATGTTTGATTAAGCAGTTCTGGAAAAAAACAAAACAAAACAAAACCCAAACAGAAGAGTTATTGTCTGGGCATGAAACCTCTATAACATTCCAGATTAAAAACAGATAAAACAAGACTACAAATATAGTTTGGAAGATATTCATCTATGAGAAGCTTTTGTCTGAGAGCAACAACCCTTTTCCCCCACCCTCTCCCTGCACAATCACATGTCTGTCAAACTTAAGATGCTGCAAAGAGCCTTCCACTTAGCTAATAATCCACTTAAAAACTTGCTGAGAAGGCAGGCAGCCACAGGCAGCACATACCCTGCTAGGTTTTAACAAGAATTAAGATGAATTAGCTCCCTTATGCTCAAATATGCAATACATGCTGCTCACTATGACACCCTACATTTTCTTTTTACAATTTGCCTGTACCTGACCAGAATACAAGATCAGAGCAGACTCTAAATGCCTTTATATATTTTGCTACATTAACTACTGAAAAGGAACTTGCTGCTTTGCAGTAAACTTCCATCAGAAAATATGTGGCCAAGTTATATGTGCTTTTAGAGACTCAAAATTCTTTATTTTACAGTACATCATAAGACATGATTTAAGAGAAAAGTCTAATAGGGAAATGCTGTCAATCTATTCCTTTCAGATGTGCCCTCCAGTGTCAGGATGGAGGGCAACTTAAGGACATACACAGATAATTGTGCCCTAACAGCATCACATCCCACACAGGGTATTATCGATTTCTTTCTGTTATTTATTTACAACTCTGAGAAATATGCTTTGACCATTCCAGTACCACATCTTTTCCCATTTCACCAAACGAATCGATAGCTGATTCCCTGCATTTTGTTCTGTACTGCAATAGGTGGAACAAGACAGAGAATCCATTCCTTTCCCCCATGCTTGTTCTGAATCCTTCTGCGGGCAGTACAATAGCAGTGACAGGCAGCAAACCCCTGGACTCCTACCGAGTGGTACCCCGCATTAATTAGCTGAACAGCAGGAAACACTTTCTGGCTTTATTGTGCCTGGGTATACAAAAGCCCCTTGCTGACCCCAGAGCATTAGCTTGTCTGTATAATGCAACTACCAAGAAAAGTGAGTCCCTTGTCTAAAAGATCAAGTCCAGGTCATCGCTGTTTACATTATTCAGAGACGATTGCGGCTCAGGCCATGAAGTGAGTTTTCTTCCTGCCAATTAAAAGGGTAAGCGAGCCACTCCTGAGATCATGTAAAGAAAATGCATGCCAGCCTCTTGAAACACATGCCAGGCTCCTGAGATGCAAAGCTTTATTTGTTTAGCATGACTCAAGTATAATAACTACAGTTAGTTTGGGGATTCATAAACATGTACCAAGTTAAATCAACTGTGCCCGCCCAAAGAGCAGCAAAGCTTCTCAGTTGCGGGCTTTGTTATCTTTTATCAAAGAGTGCATTCATTCAGCTCGCCTCTCTTTAAACATTTGGTCACTGTAAGTGGACTTAAAACTGAGAAGGATAAAACTACTGAAAAACCTTACTCAAATGATTCAGACAAGCGGAATTTCGTTGCGTACCACACAGAAATAAGTCCATGAGGACACTAAGGATATTGCAGTGTTCAAGAAGGCTGATACTATTTTATGCAGAAAAAAATTCAGGTTACTTTTCTGCCATAGATTTCTCAGCCACTAAAGATGATTCTTAATTCAACATTAGAAAAAAAACCCCTCTATAATTAATAAACATTTGTTTTGAAATGTAGATTTGCTTCTTGCATTAATTATACTTTTTATTATTTACATTGTATTCATTTTGAGAAGCAAGACTGCAGTACTTAATTTTACCTTCTGGGTTTTACGGATTATTGTTTTCTCCAATAAGCCCTGATCTCCAAAATGTTGAGGAAACATTTACATCCCGACTAAGAACTATTTTCAACATAACCCAAAATCCATCTACTGATCTTAAGATCCACAATAATTTACAAGGCTGCTTTGATACCAAAAGGAAGCTGAAATGAAACATCATCCTGACAGCGAATATTCCTTCAGCTTCTTTCCAGTATCTAATCACATCCCGTTAGACAGTGATCCATAACTGAAGCTGAACAATCCCACCGCCCACCGAGCCCCAGGCAGTCTCGGCTTTCAGGTGCAGCACTGAACTATTACACAAGTAGGTTATTCCTAGATAAATCCTACATTAAATCAATGCTGCCTGACAGCTCTGAGCCCCTTCCCCGATGAGCAGGATTTGCCTGCAGCAGAGCCAGGCTCCTTTTCAGTGCCTGTGTTTGGAGAGGCCCAAGAGCACAGACACCCCATGGCTGTGGGGTCCACAGGTCCTGCAGGAGAGGCCACTCCACCAGGAGAAGGCACTGGGGGAAAGCTTTAGGCAACATTCCTGCTGTAGAGCACTGGGGAGCTGTTCTGCTGTGGTGGGCTGCACAAACTGTTCTCTCTCATTAGTGGATGCTTGTCTTTTGTTTGCACATGAAGAAGAGCTGAGTGTGAATTTAAATTCATTAGGGCACGTATTCCAATACAAAAGTGACTTTTTTATTCATACTTAAATCAGCCACAGGCAGGTGACATGTACCATACAATAAAATTCCAGTGTCACTACAAATGCTCACTGTAGTGAAACTAAACTGATTTAATTCATCTGGGGAAATTTTTTATGTAGCTAAGCACTGATTTCCTGGAATCCAGAAAGAATGAAAGCCCATTCCTAGCAAAATCAGTGGTAAACCCTTTCCACATACACCAGCATGGTCAGATGTCACTTCTCCAGCCTGCACTGCTCATTCAGGGCAAGGCTGTGCAGATGTTAAAGCTGCATTCTGTGCTGAGATTCTCCAAGCAGTCAAGGTGAACCCCCAGAACCATCCCACTCCTTCTCCACACTTCCCACCCTAGTAATGCCAATACACAACACTGTGCCAAGCCCACAGCACAGATAATGGAGTTACCAGATTTTAGATGCAATTCATAAATAGGTGACATAGCACAGCCCACTGTGGTTCATGTGCACTCATTGAAAAACAGAAAGAATTCACATTCTACCAACAAGATAAATCAAGATCAGAAAGCTTTGGTAGAGACTAAAAGGGTGAAAAGAGCTATTGAATTTAATCTGGAGGTGGTATCTTAGTAGGAAAAGTACAATAGTACAAACTGCACTGCTTCTTCTAACAAAGTGATACTTCTCAGCTTCTGTAAAAAAATAGTGTGGTATGAAGAAGTTCCATCAATGGATTTTAGCTCAAGAGATGGAAGAGTTTAAACCCCTCACTAGTGCAAAGAGCCTCTCAACAACAGCCTATGAAATGAAATGCCAGGCAGCTTCACAACATGAGCTTTGAGAAAGCACTTTTGATGTGCTATTGCACTATTTGTATAGGTTGCAAAGCAACAAAACTTGGTCACCTTTTCAGGCTTTCTTTCTGGACCTCTACAAACAGGGATGTTCTTTTCTTTGGCAGCTCACACAGTCAAAGAGGGCAGTATTTGACTTCAGTTGAGTTTTTGAGGGTTTTTTTCCCTCCCAAAATAGGGACCTCATCAGTTCTTCCTGAGGCAGCCTCTTAATAGAAGCAAGGAGCTCTGTACACGAGTCCAAAAGAGTTAACAGAGCTGTTTATGCAGACAGATGTGAAAGAACATAAAGCCCCCTTTGTGTGTTACAGGAGCTTAACATCTGCTTTGCACAGCATAATCCTACTAAGACGAATGCAATATTCTACTCTCCCTTTTACATAAACAAAAATTAAAATAGACTCAAGAGTTTCAGAGTTAAAAATAAGTTGCTTAGATGAAGAAATGTCATAGTTTTATTTTATATTAGATACAAGCTAAACTCCTCAGAGATTTTACTGCACTCACTCCAGAAAACAGAAAAGCCACTGCAGTGTCATTTGCAACCTTCTGATTACTGTCACCAAACTGAAATACTTAAAGGCCAATTGAGATGTATCAGCTGTTTAAAAAGTGCTGTCTCCTAGGAGAAACCCCACTGAGAATTAAATGTGTACCAGGAAGTTTACAGTACTGGATACACTTTTGAAACTATCATGCTTAAGGGAGATGTTCCATTTGGTTCCCAAAGTATCAGCAGAAGTTTAGTATTGAGACTATCATTAGAAATAGCTGTCTGTAACAGCTAATTTTTTAGTGCAAGCCCTCTCCTGCAGCGCACAAAATTCAGACAAGAGCTTACTCCAGCACAAAGGGGACCTTGCAACTGCAGCAGCAACTATGAGACTCATCAGACAAAGGTGCTGTTCACAGCCTGGAGTTTATTTTATTTTAAAGAAGCTAACAGCATACAAGGTAGGAAGTTAGGGCATGTCACTTTCAAGCCCAAAGGCAGTGAATTTATGTTACATCAGATAATCCACAGTAATTGCTTACATGAATGATTCTCTTCCATAGTAACTGAGACTGCTCCTCTCTCAATGAGAGAAGGCTGAGCCATTACACACTGTGAAGTGAAAGCAGATGTTGGCAGGAATACACACACATACACATGTGTTTATATATATGTGCCTAGAGATTACAATTTCTCCATAGATTTTATCATCAGTGGAGCTCACAATGTTCCCCAAAACTGCTCACAACCTACTATTATTGAAAACCTTGTTTTCAATTATACATCCTTCTGCAGAACTAAAAGGCATTTGTTTGGACGTTTGCCTGTTTGTTTTTCATCAAGAGTTTTGGTAGTGGATTTTTAGGGAGGGAGCGTAAACCATCAAAATATCAGTCTATGGTATCATACTGAATTTGCCATGCTCTCAATTTGAAACGTGGTGAGACCTCTGTATAAGTGCTCCTGGTGCCACCTCTGGAAAGAGTAGACTGGGATAGAGTGGAACTGTATATGCCACATGAGGAATTTGGGAGCACGACTAAGGTGACAAGACAGAGGATAAGCCCAAGCCAGGGACTGGCAGGGACCAAGATCAGGGTCCTGAGCCAGGGAAAAAAAGCAAATACTATTATAGGGACAGAAGAACTACAAGTACAGCAAACAGGTGGTGGTGGCAGGGATCAGAGCTAACCTGGAGCAGCAGAGTGTGAGAAGAGATAGAAATGGCTAAGAATACTAAAGACCACAACACAAAGATAGACTGGATAAAGCACAGAGTGGGAGCAATAGGAAGAGAGCAAATGAAGTCAGACTAAAAGTTTGATTGATAAGATTGGGGGGCAGGAAGTGGGAACAAAAGAAAGAGAAAAAAAAACTATGAACAAGGATGAAATGCCTGACCAGAGATTGGCTTTGTACACTAGCAGAAAGGATTGGATAGCAACAGAGCAGGTGTGATTGGTCCTGGAAAAATGGGCAGATTCCTGGATGTTCACTTCTCACTGCCAAAGAGCCTCTCTTTTTCCCCTCCCTATTCCTCCTCCATAGCAAAAACATGTAATGTGTTTTAGCAATACTAATTAACAGTAGTAACAAATACAAATTAAAAATAGTTCACGTATTTTGTACTGTAGTAACTAAAGCAACAGACACCCTGACCATGAATCTCAAGTTTCAAGCTTCCAACTCTAAAATGAAGTGCAGAATGCCATTTTTCCCAAAACTGGTAGGAAGTTGCACACAACAAACACTACATTAAAAAATTATATTCCACAAAAGATGGGATGTAAAACTGCAATAACTTTCCCTTTTCCCCTTATGCATACACATTAAGGTAACATCCTTAATTACACGATCACAGTTTTCCACCTGGCATCCATGTGTTTCAGTACACACAAAGGATTCATGCTGATGGTGAATTGGGGCTGTACATAAAACACTTGGACCACTATTTTCAGGACTTTGACCACTCTTCCCACAGAAACAGTAGGGTGACAGAAAGACCGGGAAGAGATGAAAGGAAAGCCAGGACTGCAAATGAAGCCCTTCTGTCTTGTGGTTAAGACTATTGCAGTGTTGCCCTGGGATCTGGATTCTGGCCTTACCCAACATCACAGAAGGATTCTGTAACAAGGAAGCTATTTTAGCAAAATCTTTCACAGATTGTTACTTATCTTGTGCTTTCTCTACCTCCAGGGGTCCAACCTGACTGCTTTAAAAGTGCTGTAATGTTTCCAACTGCCTCTGAGGTCAGCAAGCATAATGCTTTGAATTTAAACACGTAAAATGCAAATACTCCAAACAAAATCTTAAACCACATATCCAATATTCACCAATATTCTTGCTTTTAATCTGTTATAGTAAGGAATTATCTTATTTATCTCCCTCATCTCAGAAATACTGTAAGAATAATCTCCCTGGTATTAGGGCAGTCATTGGCATCAGCTGACAAGGAAATCAACAGTGTTACCAAGAACAGGGTTTGAATGCAGTGCAAAAACAGTGTAAACAAGGTGTTGAAGAAACTCAGTGTAGCAGTAAGACACTTGTTTTGAGGGGTGAGGTACCAAGGGATTTTGACACATTCTTTTTGCAGGCTGGATACTTCCCCAGGTCTTCCCAAACATGGCTATTTTAATTGTAAGTTACAATGGCTAGAACTCTATAAAATCAAGTCAGGTTGAGAAAAAACTATATCACAATACAGTTGCTTCTATTGAAACACTTCCACAATATGATTTCTGCTTTAATGATTGCATCTTCTATGATTAAGATTTTCAGAGTTAAAATTAATAACCAGAGCTCCTTGACAATCACTCAAAGATGAAGAAAATTGCTGTGATTCCAGGATGCAAATCCTCCTTCAGCACACTCATTGAGGCCCCAATGAAAAACAATTCATGGGGCCTGTGGTGATATAGATAGGGGACAGGGAATAAGCCAACAAGGCTGGCTGTCAGAACCCATCTATGGCTTCATTTCCACGTAAATCTTCTCATGACAAGTCAAAAGTGCGGACACCACAATTCCTGGCCTACAAAAAGTCCAAGTCACTCTGCCCACATCCCTGCTCTGTGCAGGTTGCAAATGGCCAGTCTGACCACTTGTACCTTCTGACAGATTCAAGCCAGGCTGTTGCTATCAGCTGGGGCAGCTCAGCCTGACCAGCTACAGCAGCCCCGGCGCGGAGCCCAGGCACTGAGCTGCTCGTGACACGGGGGAGCCGCGCCTGTCGGGGCAGCACATCCCCTCTAACAAGCACTGCCTCTCTTTGTGACAGAAGACCATGGGGAAGGGCACCAGTGGGATATGAGGGCTGACATCCCCGTGGGCTGTCACATCGACTAGAATGACCTACATCTACCCTTCTCTACCGTTCTCCCCTCTGGCCTCCTGCGGTATCAATGCTGTTCTGTTCCTCTCCACATGGTGCAATTAGGAAGAGACATCACCCTGCTGTACATTAACAGCCCAACCCACTTATTTTCCAGTCTTAGGTTGGCAAAGGACAGGAACTTTTCTTTCTTTAAATTGTTAGGCATCAAATACATTGACATATAATGCTAAGAGTAAGACAACTCTTGCTGCCATAACTGACACAGTAAAATTTATGTACCACACCATCCACTCCAGGAAGCTGCAGGAATTAGAGGTTTGCCAGAAACAGAAAGAAGTATGAGTCTAAATTAATTAAAATTAATATTAAAGGGACAGCTTGCAGTGGGCTATTGCCCTAAGTGTAACATGTAAAGCATGGATACATTCCTGCATAGAAAGTTTCATTCTGTTCACACTTCAGTCAAGGCCAGCAAGTTTCAGAGAAAAAGGCTCCACTCTCCCACCTTGCAAACTCAGTCTGTTCAGACTTTTGCAGATGTCTAAACCCTTGTCTTTGCCTTCATTTGAATAATAAAGCCATCTCATCAATTAGTGATGTTTCCTGAAGAAAGAAGGGCAATACAGAATAGTATTGAATTTGCCCTTGTTGAATCCAAGTTTTCTCCAAGAGCCAGTCACATCTTCCTTCAGCTTGCTCACACACTATTTACTAGTAAGAATGAAGACAACTCATCCTTGTCATCAGTACAAACCTGGTAAAAGCCAAGGCATCTTCTCAAGCAGGAGACAAAAGCTGTAGCCTGAGAACTGAAAATTTTGGTGACAGGTTTTTCCCATGGTTATCATTGTTTAGCTTTGGGAAAAAGTTCCTTTTTTAAAACTTAGCCAGCCAGCAGGGCAAACATTTGCCCAAAAGGGCAATAGGTTTTCCTAACAGATTTAAAGTTTATTTCATCAATACCTTAATAAGCTAATAAAATTCTCAAGTTGTTTAAGTGAGTGTTTAAAGCCAGGTGTTTCATCTACTTCCTTTCCAAACAGAACCAGGAAAATGCATACATCACGTAAAAAAATAAACTTAAAAAAATAAACAAAACAACACAAAAAAAACCCCAACAAAATCCCCAAGAAATTGAAAAATACAGACTAGAGTTGTCACCAGTAAAACTCTGTATTACTCCTAAAACTGACAGCTTAAACTGTGACCCACACAGATACTACAACTTTAGTGCTAAGAACCATCCAAATATAGCATAACTGCTAGTGAATTCTTAGGGTTTGATTTGTTGTTCATTTGTTTTTGAATAACCTTAACTACTTCCCATGGCCTCTGATGAGTTTGCTCTTGCCAGGACATCGAGCACCCCTCCCAGCGGGTGCAGCTTTCTAAACAATTGGCATTCAACAATGGATAACACTGAAGCACTGGCAGGGCAGCTCCAGAGGATGACATACAGTTATGTAAAGCTTGCAACAAAGGCATCCACAGGGATCCCAGGAACTGGGTTTTCATATGACTGGCCATCACAGAACGTGTTACAATAAATGCTGCAGGCACTGAGTTCTCCTTAGTTACTTTGGCTCCTTGCAGTAACTCTACTCCTAAAAGCACAACAATACATCCTGAACTGGAAAAGAAAGGGGAATACCAAGTTGTCTTTTCAGATATTTTTATGCATCTCCTACCTGCACACTCCAAGGTGACTGAAATGGAGCTTTCTGAGTGTATCATGTCAAAGTGACATGACTGCCAGACTGGGCATTTTTCATAAATTTGATATTCTTCCTTACAGAATTCAGTGCCTTTCACTTGAAAGAACAGCCAAGAAAGTATTTTATGACTTCACCAAAATACTTCTTTCATCTACCAGCTGAACTTTTTTTCCCCTTCCTTGACTAAATGCACGCTCTACATCTGTTTAACAGTGCACTAAGGAAGCTTTAAAAAAACCCCTTAAACTGGATGAAGGGCTAGTAACCTCATTGGCAAACACACTCTGTTGTGGTTTTATTTTTAAAAACTGTTTCTAATCCTAAACAATAATTCCTTTTAGACTAAATTAGCGTTCTTCTGGATGCTTCTGATTGAAGCAACACGATGAAGCCTTCTCAAGAACAGTTTTGAAGGACTTTCATGTTGCAGACCCCCAGTGAGTTTAAACCAGCTCATTAGCACCAGACAACGGGACAGACAGGACAGCCAAGCCCTCACAGCACAGGCTGCAATGGGTGTTAAGAGCCAGTGTGAATGCTGGGACAATCTGCTCACACAGCTTACTGCTCCTATGTCAATATTTCTAGCTGAGCTTGAATTATCCAGCTACTTCAGCCAACTAAATTCATGCAAGTTGTCACCAAAGCAACTAGAAAAAATAAATATATATCCATTGAAAACTCTGCCACTGATATATTATTCTGGAAGAAATGACAAAAATGTGAAAATTTTAGGCAAACTGTTTTGATCTTAATGACTTTAAACATGAAAGAAACATAAACCAGGATTGTACACAGCACTTAATGCAGAATTAGTAATGAAAGGTCACTCTTCCTACTGAAGAAGATTTGTGAAATATATGGGGAAACAAAAACAACAAGGAGGTTTTGAAGTGTGTTTGTAATAATCCCCTCAATTTGAGTTCTTTACATGATTAACCTGTTCCAAATGTTAGATTGTTGTGCTTAATTATCCAGGGATTTAAATACTTAACTGAGCCACAATTCAGAATTAAAAACTTCTGCAGCTGCTTTATGAGAAATCCTAATCTGAACTCATTTAAGGGATGATCTTCATGATAATAATTTCTCTAGTTTCCATACAAACTGTGAACATGTTTTGAGAAAGTTTGCATACTATAAACTGCATTTCAATTTGTTTCTCAAAATGTCTTAGATCACACCTTATATAATAGCAATTCTCTGCATGGCATGGAGGAAGGGAGAAAACCCAACAATCAGTTACACTTCCTTCATTGGGAAGTTCCCTTAATTTTATAAACGGTACCTTGGATGTAAGGTCTCGGTGGAAAATGCCTTTGTAGTGAAGATAACTGATTCCCATAGCAATGTCATATGCCAGTTTCACCCTCACTGTCCAGGGCAGATGCTGGTTGCCATCTAGTAGCTGTTCCAGGTTACCACAATTGATGTACTGAAAAGACAAAGCAACATTTGTAATTAATTATTTAACTTAATATTTTGTCAGGAATGTAAAATTCATCATTACAACAAGTGACCTCAGCTCAGTTACCCAATAAAACCTTTTTTTCATATGGGCTTGGCAGACACAAAGTTTGCAGATGAGGAGAAACTGAAAATGTCTCCCTTCACCACCTGTGCCAATGTTCTTAGGTTAAAGATCCAACAGCTGCCACCCTTTTAACTCTATGGTATTTAAACAGATTCAGAAACACCTACAATATCATATCACCCTCTCATTTCAGCTTGAGGAAAATGAGGGCAAAAACAATGCAGAGTTGACTTTCATACAGAATTAATCAACAAAGGCAGAGCTAAGCATCCAAGTGTAGGTCATGGAGCCTGATCAAGTTCCCAGTTTCCTTAAACTGAAACAGCATCAAAGAAAAATATTACAAAGTGCTGCTGTAAGTTCTATTTTTTCACTGCTGTATCTATGAGTTCTAATCAGCAATATGATTCCCACTGTGTTCAGTACTACATCAAACCCATCAAACAGCAGCCCTCAAGAAAAGGAAAGCACATTTAAGTAAAAGATAAATGCTACATGAGACAGAGAAACAGAGCAGCACCTAAATGATACTAAGTAATAGAGCCCAGGTTAAGACAACTCCAGTGCTTGAATAATCATTACAGCAGCACAGCTTAGGCTTTATGTACAGACCCTTTATACCACACCAGCAGCTACGTGGTGTTCCAGCAGCTTCTCGTTACACTCCCAGCCCCAGAGCTGTCTCCCACCAGTGACCAGGCAAAGAGAGCAGCTCGCTGCAGAAGGAAAGCCTGGCAGCAATGCAGTGCCTTCTGTCAAGGAAGCCCAAGTGAAGCAGACAGGACAATTTGCTCCCAAGCCTGGCCCACGCACGTATCCCTGAGCAAGACTGCACCAGCTTCACTTCTCTGTGCCACACAGGTCTCCAGCTCTCTCTGAAATGACTTTCCCGTGTCATTCACTTGGACAAAACATGTGGCACCATTCTCAGGTTAAAAGAAAATCTTTATTGCAGCTCTTGTTGTTTCAGAAGCTTGGAACCTGCTTGTATTTTGTTGCTCTTCTTTGTGTCTTGGAGCCTGTGACAAGAGGCAAACGTGAGCCACAGACCCTGCAGTGTGGATGGATGCAGCTCATCTCCCGAGGCTGTGCTACAGCAAGGAAAGAACACACACGAGCTGCATTCTACTGCTAAATCTGGGGGTCACAGGTCACCTCCTGAACAGTCTGCAAGAAACGGCTTCTTCCTTACAGCTCGGGTGCACCCACTGATAATGTCACCAGTGAATTTTGAAAACCCTTCCAGCAGATACACAGGTTCCCCAGGCAGCTCTTTGAGGAGGCACAAAGCGATTTTTCCTGGCACAGAGCCCATCGGGAGGGGGCTCCCGAGCGCATCCCAGGGGAGCGGGGCTCATCCCAGCCCGCGCACACGGCACACGGCACCGGCAGTCCAGGGCACGACCCCCTTCTCTCCACAACAACCTGTTCCTTGTCCAAGGAGTTCGTGTGCCAGGAGAGCAGAGCAGCTCTGCAACAGGTCACTCTGAGGCTATGCAATCTCCATCCTTGGAGATTTTCAAGACCAACTAGAGCTGCAGCCAATCTGGTTCAATGTTGGGAACAATGCTGCTTTGAGCTTTTCCAGCTTTGATCTTTCTCATTTCTTTTATCTGAGCCCCTAAGGGAGCTAGATGACCTTATAGAGCACACAAAAAAAAAAAAAAAAAAAAAAAAAAAAAAAAAAAAAAAAAAAAAAAACCAAAAAAAAAAAAAAAANACAACCCCCCAAAAAAATCCACCAAACATGCTCAATAAAATTAGCTTTTTAAAAAACATAAGTTGCTATCATGCTTAAAGAAAAAATGGTGACTAAGATTTCTACAGTAACATCTTATACATTCCTGGTCTCCTTGAAACAGTGCAAACAGCACTTCCCATCCAGTCAAGTTCAAATGAGAACAGTACTGCCCAACCTGGAACAGAAAGCACCAAAGCACCTGGCTGAATAACCCATTTCAAAAATGGCACTTAGCAATTATCCCACACCCCTTCACCTTTCTGACAGCCCATCCATAAAGCACCACCACACCTGAATTCATTGGAAAGACAATGCAAGGGGGAGGGAATCACTGACCTAGCTCCCATTTTCTGTTCTCTGAACTGTGCCATTCCATGACACAAATTGCTCCAGAAATGCGAGTAAACAAGCTGCCCCTAAGAGTATTGACACACACAGTGAAGTGGGACAATAGCTGGCTACTATATCGAGCATGCTCTTGCCTTCCTTTTCAATACAGCAGCCTACTGATTTGATCCATTGTTGCCATATTAGTTAAGTGCATCCAATATATCCATTCCTGCAGCACTCTTCCAGTCAAACTGGCTTGCAGGGTCATTCATGCATCCTTACTGCAAGGACTAGATCCTGGCATGGGCTGGGTGAGAGCTGACACACACATTGGACACAGCATCCACGAGCTACTAAAGTGACAGTCAGGCCTATTTGCAGAGTATCTACAAAACCTACCAGGCCTCCTTTCCAAAACTGCCACCCAGCAGGTGCACAGCCCTCATTTATCAGAGATGGCAGTTCTGGCTTTGGCTCTAATTTCTATGCCTATGAGGCTAATCATCAAGGGAACAACTGAACTACGATTTTCCTCGACTCTTTAAAGCTTTAGTTTGCCAGCAGGTAATATTTGCATGCAGAGACCTGAATTGTTCCTAAGGCAAGCACTTCACAGTGCTCCCCCAGTGTCATGTAAGTAATCCAATTCTTCCAGGCATCCAGGCTGATAATGCAAACAGCCAGCCTGATGGCCTATTTTTTTCAGAGGACTTCAACAATGCCTTTTCAGGACAGACACAAAACTATGTGCATTACTTCCTAATTGCCAGTGCAACTGAAAGAGAAAAATACTTGTTCTCAATCTCTTACTGGCACAAATCAGCTCTGTGTGGTAAGAATATCCTGAAGGATAGAAAATGCACCTCTCCCAAAGAGAACACTGGATTTCATTCTGTCCCTGACACAGTACTGTACAGTAAGGCTACAGCACACACATTATCTCCAAGCATTATTCTACTACAACAACAACAACAGCCAGCACATAATTCTACAAGCAATTGGAACAGGGATCTGACTGGGCTATGACAATGAAAGCAAAGGGCACTACATTTCTCAGACATCACAGCTAAATGGAGCAGTGTTCAGACCTTTTCAAACCCTGTATCATCAGGTTGCAGTGAAACAGCTACCCACTATTCCTCATTCTACTTTTCTGTCATGTAACTGGACACCAACAACAGCTTATCTGGTTGCCAATCTGAAAGCAACAGCTATAAGTTGTTTATTTTTGCATTAACTTCGACTTAACACAGCAAGTTGAACACTGGTTTATAAGACCTTGGCATCTCAGTCCACAAAATTATTCTTTCTTAAAAAAATCCAAGGTAAGACCTTGTATATTGGTTGTAAAAATAAAAGTTCATCTAAACGGCATCTCTGGTATCTCTCCCAAATATTATGAAGAAAGAGGGCAGTAGCTTCTTTGAAGGACAAGTTACTCAGAAGCTCAGCCAAGCACAGATGATTTCTGGATCAAAGAACCTTGAAGAAGTTTCTGATGTTATCATTACCTGCTATGAAATGCACAAGCAGTGGTGTATAACTTATTCCTGTACAACAGTAATGCTACTTTAACCTAAAATCAGGGCTTTTTTAACCTAAAATAGGACTGCTGCCTTGTAACACAACTGCAGTCATGTTATCAGACTCAAGCATATGAAATGAAGAATGGATAGAAATTCAGCATATAACAGCAGTCAAGCACAGCATTACACAATTAAGCATAACATGCTTAATTTCAAAAGACTAATAATGAACTTCAGCTCTCAGATAATACTCAACTTGAACTGATGGGAATTGCAAAGAGTTTTCTATGCTATTTTGAAAACCAACGCTGTTTCAGTGTGTAGGTCTGATATAAATACGCCAACAGATACTGCACAGGAAAGCCAGAGGGGGGGGGAAAAAAAAAAAAGTTGGTCTGCTATTTAGATGACTTTAAATGTCAGTGCCTGTCATTTAAAAAGCAACAAATAACCACAAGACACCCCTGTACTGTTGGCCAAATGTTGCCAAAACCAAGGCATTAAGTAGTTAAGAAAAACAGGTGTGGAGAGTGCATTTAAGGTGACAAACCAAATGAGGCAAATAAAGAGCTCCAGGGACCCAGAACAAGTTAAACATTGAGATAGCAACAAATGAATATACTGCAAAAACACATTGAAGAAACAGGTAGAGATGCAGGAGAAAAGAGAAACTAGAATTGAGGCAGTATCATCCTCCACATGGAGAAGATAGAGAGACACCAGAGCAAAATTTAGAAAAAGTAGTTGTACTCTGAAGGGAGATGTGGAAAGCCAATTAAAGTATTGCAGACACTATAACAAATGCATCGAGGAGTGTCAAAATAGACAGAGCTTGCACATTTGTATCATTTCTAATGCTGGAAG
Organism: Polioptila caerulea; assembly: GCA_013397295.1. NCBI lineage: Eukaryota > Metazoa > Chordata > Aves > Passeriformes > Certhiidae > Polioptila > Polioptila caerulea. Next base: position 811,195 of record VYXF01006138.1, on the reverse strand, counting down.
TAAGAAGGTAACTCTCATGCCTAATAAAAGGAAGTTGAGAGTTTTTCACTAAGCTTTCTGCAGAAGTTTAAAACCAGTTTTAAACCACCTGTCTCAAGGAAGACACAACCTCATCTTCAGTTCTCATATGTTTAACAGCCATCTGTCACACTGGCTTCTGTATAAGCCAGTGCACCCTTCTGTCACAAGTGGCATAATTAGCTACAGTGGAAGGACTGGAAGTTTTCTCCTTTTCCCAAACTGTTTTCATTATCTTCAGCTGTGCAGAACAGGAAAAGAAAGACAGTATCACTATGTTAAAAACTACAATATGAGATACTACAAGTTGATACATCAAGATTGACTATGAGATTAAATTGACTTTTTTTAAAATTTGAAGTTGGTTCATAGACCTCCAGTTGTCAAAAATCCCACAATTTAAAAATCTACAAAACCACCTGATCCAAGTACCTCTGAGCAGTAATTTTCCACTTTCACTGACTAGATCAAACAGAATAAATTAATCATTGAAACAGAACAAGTTGGATATTCAATTTGGGCTGTGTGAGTGTATACTTTTGGTCAGCAGGTCAACTAATGTTGCCAGGGAGAAACACACAAGTACTAAAAGTGAATACAGGTGAAGCAAACACATTCCAGAACAAAGCTCAAACGTTTTCATGAGGGATCAGACGAGCACAAGTGGCTTGAAAAAACAGCTTGATTGAAAGAACAGAAGCAAAGCCAAAGTCATCACCTGAAGGCCCCTTTACTTTCCTGCTCCTCAGCTCCTGAGAACCGAAGGAAAAGAATCTGTAACCTAAAATCAATTTCTCTTTTGCTTTTCAATACAAACAATCCTGTTCTTTAATAAAAATTACGTATTTTCTTTAAAGGTGTTAACCATTACAGGATTAAAATAAATTTAAGAAGTGCCAGCTATTCACAGAGGAAAGGGTCAGCTTTGTCAGCTGTCAGAGCCTGGTCACTCATCAGAACTCAGAACCAAAAGCCAAGAAATGCAACAGATCTACCTCTGTTTCTTCTTCTGTGTCAGTTGTGGCATTGATTAATTCAGTGGCTCCTCCTTCTGAAAAGGCATGTACAGGCATGGCTTCTTTTATAAGGGCAAACAAGAATTAACATGCACTAACTCAGGAAGGAGCTGTAATGAAAACCATTCATTGCATTCCAAACATTCAATCGTCGGCATGGAAAAGAATTCAGCAGGATTTGTCTTCTTTTAATTCTCTAATTCCAACAGCTCTTATAGTCAGTATGCTGAATTTAGCCCTTTTTTGTCATTTCATTCAATCTAAATGTAATGTTCATTTGGCTGCCTGCTGCTACAAACAGATTCATGTTGGTAAGGCTTCAGCTGAGGCACTCAGCAACAATGCACTTCTGCAACCCATATGGATGAAGGAAGTTTTATGGACGCTCACTCATACTCAGGTCTGAAATACTGCAGGAAAAAAGCTTATTTTGTTGGAACCGGAAAACACTCCCAGTATATCTATACAAACTGACCTTGATAACCACGTTTCCTGTAATTATAGTAGTAGAAAAAAACAGAAAGCAAAGAAGGACTAACAAAAAACCCTGCATGTATAATCTGAAGTCACAATCATTTGGATTTTAAGTGGAGCCCAGTCTCAGTGCAGATAAGAATCTGGGATATGGCATAAATTAGCACACAGGCACAGAAGAGAAAGTACCTTGTTGCTGACACAGGCAAGAGAAACAGCTTCTCTACAATAACACTTCTGTTAAGAGCAGAAGGCTCTATCCACACTGACAGCTTTTCAAACATACTAGACTCAGTTCTGCCGAGATGCAGCAATCCCTGACAAGGAGCCTCTCATTTAAATAAGGTCTTTCTCACCTTCTCCACATAAATACCACCACCAGCAGCCCACAGATTATAAGCCTGCAAGATGGCAGAAAAATAACCCCTTTGCTTCACTTTTTGAAGTCTGTGAAACAGCTACAAGGATCTACTGAGTGCAAAACTTACAGCACATGAACACCTCTCATAGTACAAACTTTGTTTAAATTCTGCACAAGGAATACTCTGAGCTGTTTCAGAATACTTTTCCAAGCCTCAACACTCCCACATCCACTCAACACATCCACTTACATTTGAGGGTGCTCAAACACTTTATTGGCAATTATAGAAGGCACCAAGATGCTCTATTAATAGTGGTGTGCAAAAGCAAACATTAAAGGAATTTTCTTGTACAACTCAGTTTCTGAATGTTTTGGATGGCTGATAAGCAAAGCAAAATGAGGAAGTGAAACTACAGAACACCTGTTAATTCAAGAGTATGTTTCCTGGGATCCAGACTGAAAAGTAGGGAAAGAAGAGAAAGCCCTACATACAAACTCAGTTTACTGAAAGTATGTAAGAAAAAAATTCCAAGGCAAAAAGTGGCCAGCATCACAGTACCTATCTGGATTGCCTCTCTTCATATACAGAAGTAACAGGAAAATCTAGTGCTCAAGACAGAATTCAGTTCTCCTACTCTCTCTATCCCCCATACCATGATAGCTGAAAAGTTTATGTCTTCTCTCTTGTTAACCTAGCCACCAATAAAATTCAAAAACGTTTTCCTTTTTAGGTTGAGGCAATGGCAAATGGTCCAGTTGGCTTACAGTGAGTGTCAAAATAAGAGATACTAAAAACCCCTCCCCCAAAAAACCCACACAACCCACACACAGAGCACCCACCCACATGTGTGTGCCTCACACATGGGGGGGGAAGGGAGACAAGGAATGAGACAATGGAACTTGCTGTTTGCAGCTGAACATTTATCTGCCTCTTATCTTTCTTCTATCCTTGAGACATTCTACAAAGGAGGAAGAGGTTAGCACCAGCAAGATATTTAGCAAGCCCTCCTCAGAACACAACATATTTAGATGCACCTATCTCAAATAAAATAATGATTAAAAGTTGCTTGTGCACTATTACAGGCTCTGAAGGGATAAAACAAGTCAACCACCCTCCTGTGAGAGAGGAGGGGAAAATAATTAAAGCCAAGGTATAGCCTGCAGAGCCAAGATTTAACTTTTAAAAATAGAGGGGAAGAGGGAAGAAAAGGAGGTTTAACTATGAGCTCAGAAGTTCTCACTGAAATAACTGGTTGCTCATCACTTCTCATCTAGCACCTGCATGCATAATATAGACTGTGCACCTCAAGTTACACTTTTAAAGTCTTGGCTTCTGCCTTTACATGAGGACTTCTTTAGTGTCTCTGATTATAGCTCTTTTTGCAACTGAACTTTCTTTTTGAGGGAACCCATCCCTCTCGCCACACAGTGCAGATCCATCTAAGCAGCTTCCCACTGCCTCCAGCACAACGCAGGGCTCACACAGCTTTCACCACTTACCTGCTTTTGGTAAAAGCACACACTTTGTCTGGAGACTTGTTTAATTTACCTGGTCACCACCAGCCCACAGCAGGTTTTTCTTTTAGCTGATCTGCCAGCTTCCCTCCTCAGAGTGCCTGTAATGCCACCTTGGGTCCTCCAGAAGCCAATGTTTTTGTCAGCTTTTTGTTTCCTGTAACTGAACTTTCTACTGCAACTTTTTGAGAATCAATTCCACCTTTCTGTCTTCAGAATAAGCACCATGACCAGGCAGAGCAGCATGAAATTCCTTCCAAAATGAAGGCCCTTGCATTCTGTGTGGTCCTGTACAATCTACCCAAACAGATTTTTTTTTTTAAATGCTCTGTTAAGTATTTTTCTGGAAACTCAAGTATTTGATCACTGCAATCAGACAAGATGGTTAGCTTTCATTCATTTAAAAAAAAAAAAAAGTAAGCATCAGATGTAGGGGGGGGGGAAAAATTGAAATATTATCTAACTTAAATAAGGGCCTTTACATGCCTTTCCAAAAACTTGACTTTTGATATTTAAGCACTCAAAACTGCAAAGCTACAAATCAGAGAGACTTAGCTGAAACTCCTGTGGAGACCTGTATCATTTTTGCTGGAGTAAGAACCAAAGGGTCAAGCACACCACATATGCCACAACGTGAAGCTGCAAGAGTATGAACTGGAGATGGAATTTCAGTCAGAACACTAAATTTCCTGCCTCCTGTCATTGAAAGCCAGGCCCCCTTGTGTGATTTTAAATCGACTTTTTTTGTATGTGCAGCACATCAAGCTGTGTTTGGGACTGAAGTCTTTTTTCTTAAAAAAAGAAAAAAAAATTACAAAAATATCAGGTTCCTAAGGAAAATCATATAAAAGAATATGTACTTTGTCTAAACTTCTGTGAAATAACTTCACTTAGACACATCACTTTTTTTGTTACAAAATAATACATGAAGTCTGAAAGTTAAGCTTTAATTAAGGTTTAAATGGTGTGACATTTTCTAAAAACCACCACATCAACCCCCCTCCCTTTTCTGCAAGCTTTTTAAATTCTACTTACTTTGAACAGTCTAATTTACTTGTTACATGTACCATATTTAGATTTGATTTTGCATCCACTGGTGCATACAGATGTCAGGGTAACACCTACCATTAGCAAACCTGACTCAGATCTCACACACAAGGCACACACGGGTACCAGAGCCTGCAACTCTTCAGCTGTTGGAACAAGCTCAGTGCAAGTGTCTACAGAATCATTTCAACAAAAATGAGACATCTTTAGTAGATAAAATAGATGAGGGTGCTCACATTCCTTTGACCCTCACTCAGCTTTCTCGGAGTTGATAATCTATATTGAACCATCGCTGAAAACAGAATTTTAGTTTTTGTTGCTTTCTCATGCACTTTTTAAAAAAATATAGTTAGGGCAGACACCCACCCCACTAAGCCAGTACAGCTGGTTGTGGTCTAGCACTCTCCAGTTAATCAGGGCATGGCTGCTTCTAGAGGCACTTGTGCTTCTTGACAGGATCAAGGGCACAGGAATGGGTCTCTGCAGTTTTGCAAACAGCTTTGTGTCTTTCATGTGGGCATCTCTCAGGTTGAAGATATGCTGTACTCCTCCAAAGAGAGTAAAACCAGAGGAAAAAGGACACTGCTTTGAAGATGAAACAATACAATGCCTTGCATAGCACAGAGAAAGGATGAGGTAGAGCTGGCTGTCAAGCCACAAACTACATTTGCTGAGAGCACATTCAGCTACTTTTTATAAATTAAACTGAGAACCTAAGTGAACTGTTCCAGCAAAACTGAAATTGACAGTCCATATGCTGTGAAGAATGCAAAAATAAGACCAAATATGGCTCAAGTGTTGACAAGTATTTTTAAAATTCCATTATGAACAATCAAGAGATGAAGGGAAGTGTCGGCACCAAACCAAGTTTATAAAAAGAATTATAACAGCATTTCAAAATGATCAAAGATGTAGTGGAAATAATTTTGCAAGTGACACAGAAACAAGTAAGCTCAAGGTCTACGTGTAGTACCAAACAAATAACTTGTCAGATATATCCATTTACTTCATACTCACCTTTAGAGCTATCTCTTTTTTTCTCACAATAATTTAGTCAAAAGCTAAAAATTATACTTTGATATAAGATACACAAAGCACATTCCAAAGCTTGTCACTTAAAAGAATTGGGATTCTTATTATTCCATAAAGATATTGCTGAAGACTTTGCTAGCATCTATTGCTAGATGGTTTGTCATCTTATAAACATATTCCTCTTGGAATATAAACAGAAGCTTCCTAAGTTTTCAGCTGTAAGAAAAGTCCCCATTGCCTATGCCTTTCTCCTTTCAGCAGGTAGCTGCTGCATGCAACAACAAAGGCGATAAAACTGAGTTCTTCCTGAGTCCTGGTGTTCACATGCAATGAAGCAGAAAGCACAGGCAATAGGCTTGCCTTTCTGTCCAAGTTTAGTTGGTTGGGTTTTTTAACTCCAAAAGATGAAGTCAATATTCAGATGTGCCAGTAAGTGGGCACACAGTGCATCTTGTAGGTTTGCCTTACCTCTATTCAGCATAGTTTTTATTATTTTAATAAAGGATGATAAAATTAATAAGATATTTCAAAGCACCTACTAACTTGCAACCATTTTTCTGTGGTGAGATAAGTGATTTTTCTCAAGAGCAGAAACATAAAGGACACAGATGATGATCAGAAGGATGGAGCATTGTCTACTACGAGGAAAGGCTGAGAGAATTGGGATTGTTGGAGAAGAGAAGGCTTCAGGGTGACCTAATTACAGCCTTCCAGTACCTGAAGGGAGCCCACAAGAAAGATGGAGAGAGACCTTTTAACAGCCCAAGGAGGAATGTTTTCAAACAGGGAGTAGGTTTAGATTTAGATCTTNAGCCCAAGGAGGAATGTTTTCAAATGGGGAGTAGGTTTAGATTTAGATGTTAGGAAGAAATTCTTTGCTGTGAGGGTGGTGAGACACTGGCACAGGTTGCTCAGAGAAGCTGTGGATGCCCCATCCCTGGAAGTGTTTAAGACCAGGCTGGAGGGGGCTTGGAGCAACCTGGTTTATTGGAAGCTGTCTGTGTCTATGGCAGGGGAGTTTGAACAAGATAATCTTTAAAGGTGCCTTTCAACCCAAACCATGCTGTGATTCCATGACCAGGTCCTTGGCATCCAGCCCCACATGGCCCTAGGTGGCCCTGCTTGAGCAGGAAGGTTGGACCAGGTGACCTCCAGAGGTCCCTTCCAGCCTCAGTCATTCTGTGATTCTGTGAAAAAAGCAAGCAGACAGCAAGCAGCCCTAAGAGACATCTCAAGATCCATTAATTCTAATTTAGTGCTGGAAAGAATAGTGCCAATGAAATGGAATGAATTCTCACCTTTTACATTACAGACTAGCCTAGTCTTCCTAACACCTGAGCAATTTTCCCACTCTGTTTTAAACTCTACTTCTGCTGCTATGACCTTGCTCTTCATGGGTCCTACAGTGAATCCTCCCACATTCATTAATGGGGAGTGCAATCACTGCTGCATCAGACAAGGCTACCATTACCCTTCTCTAGAGGTCAAATCCCTGGGCTCTGAGTGAATGGTTTCCTGCTGACCCTGAGGCAAGTACATGCAAGGTCTAACTGTTAATGACTCCTCTTAGGGAAAAGCTAAACAACCAAATTAACAAAGGAAATAACAAAGGATATGTGCTGGCTGGATTTCCAGTCTTACAACAAAAGCAGCAAAAAAGGCAAGCAAATAATAGCAATAGATACTTCTAGTTTTATCCACATAACCATCCTTGCCAACAGAGCATATATTCCTGGAACCAAATATATCCAGGTCTAAAACTCAAGTCCATTCCATGAAAGACACAAAGCAACTGTAGCTGAGCAGAGGACTCTGCACCTCTGACATACTTTCAAAAGGGCTAAACTTACTCTTCTGGTGCTTGGGTTTTATACCTGGGGAGGCCCACATTGCCTCTGCAGGTCACTTAGCAGCACTGGTACAGCATCACTGAAAACTCTTCATTCATAAAGTGAAGCTGTAGCTCCAATTAATGCTACAAAAAGTATCTGAACCACGGACAAGAAGGATAGAGCCTGCAAGTAGAGGTTTATGACAGCATTAATCCACAGGCCACGTTATTCATTGGCTGAGAGATCACAAGGATAAATTTAATCTGCAGAATTTTGCACATACTTAGAGTTCTTATAAAGTTTAAACCACAGCCCCTCTGCTGCATCCTACAGTCAGGAGACATTTAAAAATTCTGTCTGTCAGTTGCTGGAAGTCACACGAATGACCATTTGTGATCATCACATGATAATGTGTTTTTTCTTAAAAGTTACTCCAAAGTAAATTCCCTCTTGACACTATTCTGTATCGACTCATTACCCTAAAGCAAAGACATTTAGAATTAACAGGTGTATTCTGTATTTTCTGAGCCATCAGCAGAAACATCCAAGAGAAAGCTTGCCACCATAAAATAAATAACTTTACATAGTGCCCAAGACTTTGATACATTCAAGGAAGATGCTTTATGTATGCAAATGAGACCAAATTAGAGCAGAATTAAGTCTCAAATCTGAGGAGAGATAAAGGACACAATTGCCTTTAGATTCTCCCACCCTTGTGCTTTTTTCCTCCTCCTTTTGAGTTTTCTTTTTTCAATGCTTTGGTCAGAAGGACTAGATAAACTGTCTAAGGAAGATTTCAATGAGCAAGGGGAAGTAATGCACAAGCATTGGGTAAATACAAGATATTAAGGAATACAAACTGATCTGGGAGCCTCTACTCAGTATGGCTTCACTGAACACATTAGGTAGTACCTATCTTACATGAATTCAAGGGCTTCCCTAATAAATCTCTGAATTGTAGGGTTTTTTTTTGCTAGAAATTGGATGGTAAGTAACCAGGAAATATTTTCTAACAGGATGGAAAACAGAGTCCTTTAATTTCTTTTATTTTTCTATTTGGTGCCACCTTAAACCCAACTGTAATTTTCTCTTCAGTTGTCTCCAAGCTCAGGCTTATCAACTTTACAGCTATGCTCTTTTTTTTTTCCTGAGAAACAACCACTGGAGCCAACTTATCCAGGAACTAAATGTCAGCTGGTAAACAGGTAATACTTAAAGTAGAAACAATTCCTTTGCTGCATGACATATTTGCAGAATGACTGCTAACAGGAACTACAGTTCCAAAGACACCAGGTTCTCCAGAGCTGACAGCCTACTGCCAGCTCCAAAGCTGAGTCAAATATTTGCAGCGCCACATGAGTAAAACTGAAGTTATTCAAACAATATGAATCACACTGGTGGAACCAAAGTAGGGATTAGAGTCTTACAGGAGATGAGGAAAGGAGGGAGCAGGGGAGGAATGGTATTTCAGGCCTTTTTAAAACTCTCACAGGCGTGCAATTGCCATCTGGAAGGCAATGTATGACTACAATTGTAGCTGTAGCATAAAGCTCCAGGAGACCTAAGTGATGCCTGTCTGGTTTTCTCCATTCTAGGGTCAAAGGCTCTCTGCAGAAAGATAACCAAGAACTGAGGGAAGGAAAAAAAAGAACTATGAAATAATTTTGATGATTTATTCTGCTTCTGAGAGTTGTATATCAGAAGAACCTTCCCACTTTAAGAACTTACTTTCTATTCCTTGTAAAAGGGCAACTTAGCACAATTGAAACAATTCTGAGATTTTTAGGCTTTTAATATTTTTTCTTTCTAATCAGGGCTATTTCCAAAAGTAAAAATGGAAAAGGAAGATCTCAAAAAACCTGAAACTCCACTAATTGCATTTACTGTTTACTTAAATTATTGCTATTGGGAGGGAAACCAGAGAAGAAAAATTTTCAGTTATCACCAAAGAACTTACTGAAAAATCCTCTCTCTTCAAAGGACATTGGCATTTTCATTATGATGAGCTTTAGCACTTGTCCCACTGCCATACGTAAGAGCACCTGAAAACCATGGCTGCCCAACTGCACTCAGTGCTTCCCCTCCAAGTATCTGCTGTGGTATCAGGTGTTCCATGAGTCTGACTCCACCGTCCACCAGCAAGGACCAAATCTGAAAGACTTCAGGAGTGCAGGTCAGGCAGCTCTGAGCTCACACAGCTGCTGGCTGCAACACTGTCCCACCCCTCCAGCACCTACCATGTGCTCCTATCACCCTGCAACAGCTCTGGTCTCTGCCTCAAAGTCCCAATGCATGTCAAATCCCACACTGAGCAATCACATTGTGGCAGCAGTGCATTTCCACACATTTTTACTACCATCCAGTATTAATTAACAGCCATAAAACTTCTGTTGCAACAATCAACTATTGTCTCCAAAGCACTGCAATTTCAAGATATCCCAATCAACACATCATAACTTTCCATTCCTCATCCTCTCTACACACAACTGCCAAGGCTTTCATTCCCTTCAGGAAGGAATTATCAAGCTGTATGTGCATATATAAATATACATCTCATTAAACCAAGACTTCAGCCTGACCTGTCTCTTAGAAATTCAGATAAACCTGTTTAACTGAGTTCAACAAACAATTCAAGATCTGCAAGAAGGTATTAAGTGGCTTTTATGTGCTAGACTTTATGCTGCTACACTATCTGCCTCAGCATAACAGCACAGGCCTATAAAACCTACAACACACAAATAAATTTGTTTGTCTCCCACCTAAAATGGCTGTTTGCTCATGGAGCCATTCCATGCAGATGTGCATGGGATAAAATCATACACACAAGTGCTACTGAGCCATGGCTGCTCCCCAGTGGCTCAGGCTCCACGTCCCCTGAGCACACACTGTCTGTCTGCTCTCCTGGCAGCAGCGCTGGCCTGGCCTCGGAATGCTCAGCAGCGTCCCGTGCTGACACCAGAAACTCAACTACTGCACACATTTCTCCAAAACTTATGATACTGCTGTGTGCCAGGAAATGAAGTGAACAGAGTTGTCAGATTAGGAAAGTGGCTGGAAAACACAGAGAGGCCTGAGGGAAAGGCCAAAATTAGTTTGGAGAGGCATGTGAGTACAGCAGGAAGCATTGCAGATTCCTGTAGCTAAAGAAACAAACCAGCAGCTTCAGATTAGAGCTGAATGCTGAGAAAGGAGTACCCAGTTTGTGGTTTTAGAGAAAACAAGCATGGCAAATCTGTGCTTATGAGCTCAACATCAGTGAAGCAGCCTAATGCCTGCCAGCTCATCTGGGTGATACACCTATTAAAGCATTTACTTTGCTTTCCTTAAATGTTTCTTAACTTAGTGCTTGCAGGGATAGAAGTCCTTGGCAGTTTAAACTGTTCTGTCAATCCTAAGGATATTGATTTACTTCAGAAGAGGCATATGCCATAGCTTCTGGCTTGAGAACTTCAGAAAAAATATTGGATTATCAAAACTGATAAGACCGTGGATTCAGAACAAGGTCAAAGTCCTAGTGCACTCTATAATTAAACAATTCCATTTTTATTTTGAAAAAAACAAACTAAAACAAACAGAAACTGCCTCTTGCTCAAGAGTCTTAAAAACAAAAGCCACTTGAGAGAGGAAAATTAAATCAACACAAAATGCTGCCAAAAGGGAAAATCCCAAGGCATCCACAGGATCAACACCTTCCTTAAGCAAAAAACCTGGAACTGAGGGAAGGCTCCTGTGTTTAAGCCTCCTGTGTCCGTAAACATGGAAGAAAAGAAATCTGTAATGCTTCAAGCTCTGCCTTCCAATACCAAAGTGCTGCATATTCCTAATGTAGCCCCTTAACAGGCTTAAAAAATCCTCAAGGCTCTTCTAACACCATTAGAGGTTGCTCTGCCTGGTAAAAGCACAAGTTGTCTAAATCCAGTCACCAAACATCTGGCACAAGTTCTCAACTTCTCCTGTTATGGAAACATACATATATAAAATAAACAGGATTTCCCATCATGCTGCCCTCAGACATAAGCCCTAAGTGTTGCTCTATCCCTCTTATGTAGGCATATCATCAATTGTACTCCCAAAAACAAGAGGTGATAATTAAACTCATTACAGAACAGGCCCAGCACAGGCAAGTGTGAGAGGATTCTCCCTGCAGTGACTCAGACACTGACCACTGGGCCTCTGAATCAACAGTTTCATCTCCAAAGAAGTGAAACCCTGGCAGAAGTTCTGAGCACTTGTAGTGCCAGGCTGGTGTCAATTATGCTGAGCACTGGAAGCAAGGAGACCACCTTTGTGGACCACAAGCTGAAAAAAGCCATGAGACAGTGGCTAATTTGTTTATCCCTCCTGGGCTATATTTGAACTGGTGATTCACTCTGTCTGTCTTACTAATAACTCCTTCAGCTCATCATTTTAGCCTCCTTCTCCAACCTCTAGAAGTCTTCATTATTAAACTATTACTCTACACACAGTTGAAGATGAAAAATGCTACTACTGTTGCTAGAAAAGACAATTCATTCCACCACTTGGAACATATACAGTTTTTACCTTTTAAAAGCTCTCTAAAAATCAAAGAATAGCTATGTTACTGAGCAAAACTGTGTGTGGATTCCCTTCAACATCAATCTCTGTCATGGATTTTCCTACTGGAGGCATTAAATGCTCACCTTTGTCCATAGAAGAAAAGTGATAATCACCAATTATACTTTTATAATATGTCACTGAAGCTATTCTGTTTCTAAAAATGTTGCAGCAAACTTCTTCAGTCTAAAACTTTTCCTTTTTGGTCTCAAGATGCTTCAGGAGTCTCTTCTGTTATTCTGAATTATAACTATAAAAAGTTACTCTTTGAAGTCTTTCTTAGATTTATTTGCTTGCCAAGAACTCAAAAATAGTTGAACAAAGCAGCAGCTCCAAAGTTAGCTCACTATGAGGAAGCATCTGTGCTGTTTTCATTTTCTTGGCTTTTTGGGTGGGGAGGTTTATTTAAATGGTAAGCAACTGCTGTGAAGGAAGGGGGGGGGGAAAAAGCACAAACAAAAAAACCCACATTGACCAAAATCTTCCAAGTTCTAGTAAGATAAAACATTATGAAGCTCCACATCTTCTACGATAATGCTTAGTGAGTGGAATGGCCCAAAACCTCCCTGTTTTAATTGACCAGATATCCAAAAGAAATCAGCAATAAAGTTAGCAGAGCCTGCCTGAATAACTTCATCAGTCATCTTAGAAATGTTTCCTCTACTGAGCACAGGGAGGGGTAAAAAATAAACCAGAAAGAGTAAGTCAAATAAACTGTCCCTCTCATGACAAAGTGCTCACACGTATGCTGTACCTTGACATTTCTGGAAGTGTCTTTACCTTTGCTCCACTAGAAATACAGACACTGAACCAGAGTGCATCACTCCAAGAGCAGCTGGAATGAGAACTGCAAAATTGTCACCCCAGAAGGTGAAGAAATTCACTGCCCACATATGTGCGGCTCTGCCTCAGAGTTGCATCTGTAAGTTGCAGAAAGTGATGGTGACACACATCCTGCTAATTGGCATACAGCTCCCCAGTCTCCTCGTTTTACAGCAGTTCTTGGCAAGCACACCATACCAGGAACCTGCTTCAATTGCTAATTAATAACAGACTTGTCTTTGTGAGGGTGAGAAAGGGTTAATCTTGTAATTGAGCAGTTCCTACGAAACAGAAGTAAATAAGAAACATTAACTTTACAAACCATGAGTTTCCTTTCATTCTGTACTCAAACTAATACAAGAGGCAAAGCATTTTACTGACTTTGACTCAAAACAGGCAACACTATTCCTAACAAGAGAATACTCTCTTCTTGTTTTTCCTGAGCAGTTTACAGAGGAATTAAACAAATAACCCAATAAAGCTGGGTGGGAATTCATACGAGTGGAAACTTCAGCTTCATATTCGATACCTAGATCTTGGCTAGGGTGCATGGGCAATGGAACAATTCATTTTTATGGGATCCAGGTTAAGCTGTAATATGAAAGTGGTAGGGACTGAACACAGTAACATGACCCAGCTGAAAAGTTATTGATTCACTGGTGAAATCTACAACTGGAGTATAAATAAGACTTTAATATAATGCAATGTCACTGAAACAAATAATAGTTAGGGGCAGCTCAATGGTAATGCACATCTCTCATTTAGAACATTATCAGTGAAGTTTTATGTTCTTACTGTGATTTTTTTTTTTCACCCCAGTCAGTGCTTCTGAGGAGAAAAGACATACAAGGGCTCTGAGTGGAGTTCTGAGAACTGATTCTGCAGTCTTCTCTTAACATAACCAACAGTGAGTAACTCACCAGTCACCATAAAAGAAACTTCACTCAAGGTGAATGGCAAGTGCAGAATCTGTCCTGAGAACTGAATTTTTCATATTCAGTATGTATATTATGAAATAGTCTTACCTCAGTAAGAGCGTGCAGCTGTCCTTTATGCACACAGACACCCATAAACCTACAAGAAACAAGAAAAGAAAAGTGGTTTGGGCTTTTTTCCCCCCCTCTTTTTTGTTCTTTAAAGAAACTAAGATAGGATACACCACAAAGAGAAAAAAATTCAGCCTCATACACACTGCATACCTCACTATTGATTATTTAAACATCTCAGCACAAAACAAAATCATATGTACACAATATAATTTGAATTAGCAGTTCCAAGAGAGCACAGGAGACAGCTCAACCTCAAAATGGAAAGTTACTAATTTGACTATAAGCAAAGGCCAGCATCTAATGATTTATGCAGAAAGGAACAGTCTCAGAGTCCTATTTTAAGGAAGTTTAAGCCAAGTAATCCACTGTTGGTCTGCATAAACAGAAAATTACTTCCCTTTGCATTTTGCTGTTTAAGCATAAAGTTGTTTCTTCCTATCCCATTCTTAACCACTCAGGAATATGAGGGGACATATGCAATGCATCCTTCCCTTCCCCAAACTCCTCTTTCCAACACTTGGATAGAAGCAAGTTCAGCAGTATCCACATTCCACAAGTGTTACCTACACTGCACAATTTTCAGACTCCTGCTGTTAAGAGTAATGATTGCCACCCTTGGTTTGTCTGGAAAGCAACAGAATGTGCCATAAACTCATAAAGCTCATTTGTACCACCATACAAGCTGAACCTCAAAGTGACAAAATGCAAATTAATACTACTAGCAGACATGTCCCATGAGAAAGTTCAGTAAAACTGAAATTTTAAACACTTTGGAGCCTTCCCTGCACAGTTCAAGTGTTCATTATTTATAGATTAACTAATTCTCAGTCTTAGCATTTAGATTTTGGTCTCAGCATGCAAAACCAAATTGTCTGTCATTTCCATAATGTTCATAAATTTCCATTTTGCAAGTAAGAGGCAGACATGTATGATCTCGTTCAAAGTGACAGGAATCTTGTGGACAACAATTCAAAGGAAAAGAACCTTTTATATGCTGAAACACTTCCGAATTTCAAAACAAAATGATGCAAGACATGTAGTGCTAGTTCAGCTAAGCTGCTTTTGAAGAAATGAATGATCCTCACTGTTCTCTTGTCTAACAGCTGACTGGTAAATTACAAGCAGCCAAAGAAAAATAATATAGGTAAGGTCCTTTGCATAAGCTGAGCTCTGGAAATCTGTTTTTATAACCAAAGGAGCAGCAAGACTTGTATTAGAACTTCTACTGCCTGCTCTCACCTCAAACACTCAAACAATACTCCCTGAATACAGGAATTTAAATTTGAGACACTGAAAATCCAATTCCTCTTGTTTAATGGAGAATCATAGGGCATGGTCAGGTCCTCAGGGGAGAGGGAAGAAGCTTCTTTTAGATACACCACGTATGCAAAACATTGCTCATTCTGAGTTTCACTTCATACAGCAATGGACACATCGCAATGAAGAATTTTGTAAAGAAATTGACAAATGAGGCTTGCTGAGATGAAGAAACCCAGACTTCTCCAGAGCAGAAATCTATTTCTTCGTGCATTCCCAAAGTCTCCAGAGCTATCAGGCACAGTGTTAGTGGCTTTATTCACAAGCAAAAATGGAAAACACACAAATTCAATATATTCATTCTTCTATAAGACAACTTTTCAAAGTATTATTTTCTGTATCAATTACACAAAGTTTACCTGTTATGGCAATATTTTCATTCAACAAAAACTGAGATTAAATAATTAAAAATAAAAATGTTTTCATCTATAGATCAACTCTTCCCTTGTAAAGGTCTATCACACTACTTACAAATTAAGAATTCATCACATTTGACTTAATTCCAAAGTACAAATGCATTTAAGAACTTATCAAAATTTTGGAAAAATTTAATTCCTTGTCTCATCTTCACCAAACAGGAAAAACATCACTGCCACTTCAAGACTGGTAGAACTCAATGTTTTCTGCCAACCTGTTTAGGTCAAGGGAAGTCTCAATGCAAACACACTCATTACCTTTGTGAACCTACACTTCACACAGCAAAGACACATTGAATCAAGATACTGAGAGTTTAAAAATACTCAAATGTTTAGGATTTCTACTAAGAATCAAAAATCAAGAAACAAAGTCCTATATCATGATCTCATGGAAAAAAAGATGGACATAAAGATACATTTATGAACTCCACATATTTAGAAACTATTACCCAGGAAAAGAGAAACCAAATACATTGATAAAGACAGATTTAATGAGTGCAAAAGACACACACTGAAGTCATTTAAACTTTGTGTGAATGAATCTCAGTTTTCAAGCTCTGGAAAATAGATTGATAGAAGAGACCTCTAGCAATCCAAATTCCTGGAAAACTTCTGCTTAGCTGTTTTATCAAGCAATAATAAGCCACTTGGTGAAGCCAAGAACTGCTACAAAACATTGTTGGAAAGGATTTTCACTGGAAGACAACACACCCAGCTGCTACCGGGAAATACAATTACCAAGCAAGATTTAACATGGCTTCAGTTTCTGAGATTGCCCCAGATGAGATTCCAAGGTGTGTGGATAGGAAGCTGACATGCTGGTCCAGCACACTGAGATTATTCCTGCTGGCTAGACACACTGTCTCCTGAGCCAAAATGTGCTCGTAGGTGAACTTCCGCAGAATGCCTTGTCAGCCAAAGGTTACACTTCCTATAAGCCCTTCTAGCTGGAAGGAGCTCCAATAAGCCAATCATCCACAAAACAGGAGACCATTTGCACATTTAAGGAAGTTTATTTTCAAGACAGTGTATCTGGCCTTATCAGCAAGCTGAAACACTTCCAGAATCTGGTTGGAAAAGTTTTCCTAGAAGCTGCAAATAGAAAGGATGATACTTGAGTCCACCCAAATAAACACAGTGCAGCACATTTCCACCAGCAAATGCTTTCTAACAAACATCAGCAATCCATACACATGTTGGAAATCTCGTTGTATAAACAATCAATCTGGAAAACCTGTCCTCCTAAACAAAACCAAGAGGAGCCTGCATATTTCTTAGTCCTTCACAGTGGATACAGAAGCTACTTTGGGTTCAGTCAGATGGCAAGGGGAGACTAAATACTGTAGCCTGAGTCTCAATCTTTGCCTTAATTTATTAAGCAAAACTAACATCCAGATCATACAGCCTCTGTGGATATCCAGACACTGAACACATGCTTCCAGTTAAAAGAACATCACTGGGACACATTCCTGTTCTGTGGATAAACCTGGGGCAGCTACAGTTCAACAAAAGAAATCCATGCCCTCCAAAATTTACTGCTTGCATGAGAAAATCCAGCACTTTGATAACATTAAACAAAAGAAACAAACCAAACACACCAATGCAAAGGCCTCTAGTACAAGCTCAGGAACAGAGACAAAAGGTCAGAAGCCAAATGTTTATTTCATTGCACTGACTGTTGGAGGAGGAAGAGGACAAAACAAAATATTAAGCCTGCATTAAGGCCCTCCTTAATGGTTTAGGTACCATGCTAGGTTAAAAATGTATTTTAAGTTTTCTACACTCACATCTTGATTCTAGACAGAGGTAAAACATTTAATCTGCAACATATTACACACAACACATACAGCCTCTTCTGCTGCCTAGGACAGTGTATTTCTAAAATACTCCTTGATAACCATGTCACACAAAGAGAAACAAAAGCAATCTTCGTTCCTGTTAAAGCACTGTTTAGTACAGGACAAAGGATGTTAAAAGACAAAATCCATCCTTCTGGCTATTGTAACAAAGTCCATCACAAGCAACTTTACAAAAAGGAAGGTTTAAAAGGATAAAACTATCATAAAAAGAAAAATAAAAAAATATCACTGGTACTGTGTTGCCAGGATGATAGATTTGTCTCAAAGGGGATGAAATAAAACTCTCCTTGAAAGGAGTTCATGGAATATGCACACAGTGTGCTTATTTGTGTGCCTGCACACACAAGAAGGTGGATTTAATCAATGAGTCAATCTGCCTGCACACTCACAGCCAAACACGCAGCAATACCTCCAAGTGCTCCCACGAGAACACTTAAGACATGAGCTAAGACTTTCTGTGTACAGAATGTTTTAAATTAAGTCCCCAAGGTACAGATCAAATAAAGAAATACTTTTTCATGCAAACAATAGTGATATTAAAGACTGAAATTCAACCTCAAAATTGAAGATACGCTAATTTAAGAGACAGCACAAGAGATGGAGAATCATTGGTAGCACACCACTTAATTTGAATGAGAAAAATATATCTGTAAGATATTAAAAAAAAAAAAAAATAGTTATCAGGTCTCTCAGGTTGTAGCCTGAAGGCACCCAAGCTCAGGACACAAGGATAGAGATTTCTTGAGTCCTTTCCAGACTTATTTTCTTACTTTGATTTGGGTAAAAACTCATGACTACAGCAGCACATCAACATTCAGAAAAGTAACAAAAAGGTAGAACACATCTACAAGCAAACACCAGACCTTTCATAACCATGGTACTGGATCTAACCCAGCCCTTGAACAGCACTGCACTTCAAATAGGACACAAGCTAATAAGGAGTGGAGAAATGCTCCAAACCCCTGTTTTCCCTAACCCCAGCAATTACAGTCCTGCCATGGATCAGCTAACCTGCATTACAGTGGCTATAGTAAACATCACATGGTACAAACCCCAACCTCAGCTCACTTTTCCACACCTCCTCTCACTATCTCTCTGAGGGAAGATGTGATAAAACCAGCACATCCCACACCCAAGGCAGGAAGAAATGTAGATCAGAGGTAGAAAAGTATTTTAGTTCTCCATGTTTAACTTGTATGCAGGAGTGATCTGGAGACAGGAGATGAGGTTGATGGTAGAAGCAGAAGAAAACTCCTTGAGCACCATTTGCCTGCTTCTGGCCTGTCCACACCTAAAACGTCCCCAGCCTGGACCCTGGGGAAAGACCAGCAAACCAAAAAGATAAGCAGCTCTCATACACAGTTTGTTATAAACACCAGACAGTGAGGGAACAAAAAGTTACTACACTGTAGTTAACACCTACTCTGCCTCTAGAGTCACATCTGCTAGCTGAAATAGGAAACAAGAGGAAGGGAGAGAAAAAAAGTCCCAATTCCCCTATTTTTTACCATCATGCCTGTGTAGCTACAAGAGCTGGAGTCTTCTGTTCTAAAATATCCTTAACAGACTGGAAAAGAAGCTCCTTCTTTTGCCAAAATAAATCCCCTAATAGAGGGCAGCCTCTATTTCCTTCATGGAAAATACATTAGAAACTTACATATACACATATATTTGACCACTGGAATCTTTATGATCCTACCATAGGGACGGCAGACTTACAGGGGACTTGGTAAGTGAAAACTAAGCTCTGCACTTCCATCTCTCTTCTAATCAAGATGGATCTATACAGCTGGCCAAGAGCAGAACTTGAGTGCAGAAAGACTGAAATGAGTGTGGAGATTTAAAGTCAGCCTTTCACTCCATGGCAAACAAAGCCTGTTGCTTTTAAAGCCTAAATAGCCAGATCAGTACTTCACCAAGTAAAACTGAAACACACCAAGAGAAACTGAAACACCTTGACCCAACTCCATCTCCTCAAGATGCACAGAAGGGTCAGTAAGGTAAAAACACAGAGGTGCCTTTAGGTAATCTCTACTGAGCTAAGGAATGGAAGGAAGTCAGCAACTACTGACAAACTCACACTCCAGAAGAGTGACCAGAGTCTGGATAAAAACCTCAAAAGGCATCTCTAACTCCAAAAAGGAGTTGATATGGACAGCATAGAAGGAAAAGCAGTTTCAAATAATCAGCAAAAATACCAAAATCTTTGCAATAACATCTTGAAGTTAACTGTGGGCACATTGGAATTGACAGCTTGTAAAAAGTTGCAATGTATTTTAGAGCACTGGCAAAGGGATGTGTTTTTTAATTACCCAAAGGATAATTATGATCCTGGGCTACAAAATGCACTATGAGGAGGAAGAAGCTCCTCTCCCTTCCATAACACTTAACTATATAAACTACAGAAGAGCTCTTGGACAAAAACACTGATTCAATATCAAATTTGGGGTATTATGCATCAGGATGTCCAAAAACACAACCACACTCCCAGCTTAAGGAAGGTTTTGGTGCTCTAAAATAAATGCCTCATTGCTGAATCTGACATCCACTTTCTAAACCAGTAACTTGCTATCCTACACATATTGAAATGGTTTGAGAGCAGATTTTGGAGGCTGTAAAGCCAGTATTAATCCAGTTTCATAATTTCACAAGCCATTTGATAGTAGAGCACCTCACAGCCCTCACCTGCTTCAGTGAACCACTGCATGATATGATCTCAACATTTCAGCCCAAGAACCCATTTCTATCCATACTGGCACAGTGGGAGTTAACAGCAGGTAGTCCCAGAGCTCAGAGGAGATGGAGAAGCTCAGAGATATATTATGTAAAAATCAGAGGACATCTTCAAGGCATGTGGAGGAGATCCAGGGGCTAATCAATAGAGAAGTGAACTTGATGACAAAACACCTTACTCAGTAACATGGAAGAACTTCAAAGGAAAGAAATTAAGTGAAGAAAATATTTAACAACAAATTGAGATAGCTCATAGCCCCTGGAAAAGTTATATGTTAGAACTTCTTTGAAGAGGATGTTCCCTTTAAATACTAATACAAGCTTAAAATTTTCAAAAATAATCCCAGAAAATGTTTCAGTGGGAACACATTGCTATAGAACATTTTTTTAAAAACCTCTCAGCAATACAACTCCAGCTGCTCTTCTCTGACAGCACAATGTTGGCAAACAAGCAACACAACCTCTCACCACTCTAAGTGTAAATTACTATTAACTATTGGTTTTTTATGTGTTTCTAAAGTGGGAAACAGGTTGTTTCACAAGCCTAGTAGAGGCATCAGTGATTTATGCATTTATGAAACCTAAATAGAGAGGCTTGAATGTGTGCATTTATATGCAGGTTATACAGACACAAAGGCAGGAAACAGTTAAGAGGGGCAAAACCTTCTCCCAGACATAAAGAAATTAGAAACACAGCAGTAAAATTTAAACAAACACCTAAATGACATATCATTAACACACAAAACCATCAAGTTATCTCCTACACAGAAAGGTAATAGTTTTTACTGTGTATTATAATTCAATAAAAGAACAACTAAAACTGAATATTGTTTTCTCATTTGCATTTCCTGTAGGAATAACTCTGCTCCCTGCAGCAAGAGGATTTACCTCTAACAGATAAGAAAAAGGCAGTATTTGTTACCAGAGAACCTACTTTTTAAAAGAAGTCTCAAACCAAGCAATTAATAAATCAAATGCAGTTTATGCTTCTAAACAAACTGTGCAAAGACAGACCATTTCTATTTAAGTAATTTATTTCTGATGTATTCATTCATAACTGCTTACTTGAGCACAAAAGGATTTCTCTGCCAATCCTGGGTAATAACAGGAAGAACAAATGAAATTCCTTTTCTGCTCCACACATAAATCAATACATTATTGTTCTTCCTTCAGGACCATCTGTGTAACACTGCTGACTTCAAATTATTCATAGGCTCTAAGGCCAGAGGGTTTCAGTACATCACAAATATGATTGATCTCTTTTACTTCACAAGACACCTAAATTTCAGCAATTACTCAGGACTGAGCACAATCATTTTTGTTCTCAGCAACACCTCTGTAATTCCATTCAAGAGGGGGCAGGGTTACCTTCAGATACAACTGAATATATATATACTGACAGTGTATATATATATATCTACATATATATACACACACACTGTCAATATATCCCTTTCCTACTTTCCCTCCTCCCAATCCAAATTAAATTACTAATTTCGAACAGAGCTGTAGATTTTAAAATAAATCTTATTTTTTAAATAAGATTTACCAACCACACAAAGCTGATAAAGGAACTGATGAAGTGCACTGAGTTGATGATTCTGACAATGCCAATCTTACTCTGGAAAGTAAGATTGCTAAAAAGCAGCTTTATCAGCCCCCAGGGTCATACACTGCTTATCAAAGGATTCAGAAAAAAGGAAATGAAGGAAAAGATGTGGGGGATAAATATAAGACACAATCAACGATCCTGAAATCTAAATAACTGGATAGATGATATAATTTAAATTTAAAAAAAGAACACAAAAAAAACCAGAAGGAGGAGTTGCTTGGGATGCACCTCACCTTGGAGCAGAGAAAACAGACTCGGAATTGTATTTAGGGATAGATTACTACAACACTTGAATAAACATATTAAGATAAAACCAACACAGTTTACTATGAGTAAGAATTCTTTAGGTTCACAGGTTTTTGAGGTTTTCAGAAAAAGAATAATAGAAAACAGATACGAATTAATGGAATGCTCCTTACAGATAATTCAAATGCTTCTGACATGTGTCCTCAGAAACAATGAGGGAAACACACAGGATAATATTGTTACAAATCAGTTGATGAAGACTGAGATAGGATTTCAAGGATCAGAAGAATTAGTTACAAAGAATTTTAGGAATCAGTATTATGTCTGTACTATGTAAAAGAGTGGTGAAGAAAAGGAAATTAAGTAACAGAGTTCACTGTGTCTCCAAAACTTCTCAGAAAGAGCCGGGATCAGAAATGGATCCCAGGTGTGCAACAGGAGTTTAGGAGAACTGGTCATTTGGTACATTGTCATCACATCTTTAAATTTCATAATATTATGGCTTCAGCCAATTATGCTAATTGCTTGTCACATCACCATAGAAGAGGAACCAAGACTAAAATGGTTCAAGAAACAACAAGATAGACATTGAAACATTTTTGGATTTGCATGCAGTAATCTAATGCAAAGCAAGAACTACCCTTTTCCCTCCAGGAGCATAGAAATTAGATTAGTTCAACTTTAGCTTCTTTTCTTCAGTCCTTCTTCTCCCACCCTGCAATACTGCAATAAGAAAAACCTATAAACTAGGAAGCAGACCTAAGAATAAGAAAGAGCTATGGCACTTTGCATTGTTTAATTTTAAGATTAGTAACCATAAGTTAATTGAATAGTGTCAAATTTGCAATAAGTTACATTCACAAAGAGAAGGCAAATTTCACTCTTCATATCACTTTCTTGACTCATCAGAAATTTAAAATGTCAGCACTTGTTTTTCTCTGACATTAGTTACTCATTACTGGCAAACTCCAGATACCAAAATCATGTCCATGTTTGGGTTTTTTCTCTTATGTCTTTTCTTCTTGCTCCCATTCATCTATTAAATTAGCAAATCACCCTAACACATTCACAACAGATAAATCTACAACAAAAAATAACTAAATAAAAATTGGAAAGAGGAGAGGCCTACTAAAGACAGCTTATCTCCACATGATTTAGAAAAAAACCAGTGTACCTTAAGATGTTGGGATGTGAGAGTCTATTCATGAGTTGAACCTCTTTCAGCATGTTTGCTCTGTTGCTGTTCAGTGTGTTCATCTTCAAAGCCATTACCTGGTCTGAAGTTCTGTGCCTTACCTATGGGATAGAAGCAAAAAATGGTAAGGATATGAAATTAAATACTGAAGAACAGTCATTCTGACAGTAATTGTTGTAGTGTAATACAGAGATCCTTCACAACAAAAGTGACCCATACACCAATTTCTGCAGCCTTTATCGCAGAGAGGACTTTCTATAAGCATATCATGCAAATGTGAAATGACATTTTGCTCTTCTCTTGCAACTTATGATGAAAGCCTGAGAAGATGAAAAAAACCCAACTATCAGCTTCTTAGAACAAGTGAAGAAGCCATCTGTTTGTCCACAGAGAAAACATTTCCTGCTCCAAGACCTATGAAACTTATCTTTATTCCATCCATATCCTTTTCCCCCCCTGCAGTGGTTGCTGTCTTTGTTCACAGAATGTGTTATACGAGGGCCTGTTGCTTACAGCTAAAGGGCAGATTTTGGAGGTACTCAGTGTTTACTTCTGAAAATAGACAATGATCCAGCTTCCACATGCAGAGGACTGAAAGCATTCCTGCCAAGCCCTGTACAAAGCAGAGAGGTTCCTGCACAGGGGGTCACCTCACCCAGGGTGTCAGTAGTGGCTGTAGAGTGTCAGCAGGAAAAAGAGGATTTCTCTGGCAACTGCACAGCACCAGCACCTCGTTCAGTGTGACTTTCCCCGGTCAGAAATGCAGGACTGTGGCCATTTTTAACTTGGTACCCAAACTAGCCCATCTGTCAAGTGTTATGTAGATGTCTGGTACTATTAGAAAGGAGCTGTCACAATAGTGTAAGGCTTGCCAATCCTTTGAATTTCCTTGCAGTTGGGCATTCCCACACACATACTGGTAGTAGTCATGGAAATGATGTTCCCATTTTCTTCCTACATCAGTACCTGCAGCTCATAAATAGAAAACATGTATTTCTTAAAATACTGAATTACCCCCACGGCAAATTTATTCATGTTTATGTAGATTAGCTTAGGAAGGTCTGTGTTTCAGGAATTTAAGACTCATCAGCTTTCTAATTTAAAACTGAAATCAACATTATGACTCAGGTACATACAAACTACCCACATTTGAAACAACAGCAGCCTGTCCACTTTTATTCCAGAAGACTGTTCATCTTTCCCAGTAAGAGGCTATTTTAGCTGTGATATATTAATAACAGAAAGAACAGCTGAACCCATGATAAGCACATGAAAGAAGAAAACAAGGTATGGGTTTTGAAGGTAAGGCATCCTTGGTGGCTCTGAGGCAGCAAGTGATAGCTGTTTTCAAGTTTTATTTGCACACTACTGTCTGCAAGAATAAGGGATGTATTTCATCTGAACAGTCTCATCTAGACACAAAGCCTAGGAATTCAGCACAGGGATGTACAGGGAGGAAAGGGAGTCATGTTTCAGGTGTGTGTCTGGTTTAACACTTCTAAGTTGCCTCTTCCCATCCTAGTTTCAAGTATAGGGTAGCACTGGAAACATCACAGGTGAGTGTGGTAAACAACATCGAGGCACTGAGCAGAAAATAGCCCTCAGATGGTTTTCCTCCTGCTTCCCCCCTGCTTCTGTACATGAGCTCCTCAAATGCCTCACCTACAGTCACCCAGTAATCCCACTGCAAGAAGGATCACGAAAAGGGGGTGGAGAAGGATACAGAAACCAGCACTGAGTAGAAACCAACAGCAAGTTCACAAGTATGGGACTCCTCCTTTCTGTGGTAATACTGGTTTTAAAATAAAACTGGTCAAACTACAGCTTTAGTGCATTACAACAAGATAATCAAGAATCATTCTCAACACAACCTGTCTTGCCTGTTTGGCATGCTTATTGGTTTTAAGCAGGATGATTGCATGTTAAGTTGATGAGGTTTATTGTTACTTGCCAGGTTTCTTGTGTCAGTTGTGTACTCTCATTAATTTTTAATTTTACCCAGCCAATTTGAATGAACAAACTAAGTTGGACAGGTCAATGTCTATACAGACTTCTAAAACATATTTTAGTTATACCTTAGTTTTACTAGGAGTAATGCCTTGGGTGAGGGGAAGAAGTTTAAAATGTTTTCATAGACTTAGAAAACTTCAACAATGTAGATTTAAATAAAGAAAAAAGGACTATGCTTTGAACCTATACACAGCAGCAGCTAAATCAACACACTTCCACAGAGACGAAGGTTAGCAATCTTGGGTGTTGTGGTGGAGTAATTTGGGGTTTTCAGGGAAAAGGGAAAGATTTGAAGTAACTTCATTCCTACAGTGAGAGATGCTCTCAACAGAACTTCCTCGGAAATAAGCTTTCCATCAACACAGAATTCTCAAGGTCTGCCAAAAGGGAATGAATACAGGTAGGAGGTGATCAGGAACTCAGATGGAATGTGGTCTTAAACAGTATTTGCCTTCTCATTAACTCTGCCAGCTACCTCTTAATTTCTTGCCCATTTCTATAATTCATTCAGTTTCGTGCCAAAATTTCCTGCGCTTTTGCCTCAGCTCTGAGGTAAAAGCAGACTTTATCATAGGACCTTTTTCCTTGTTCAGATTGCTTTTCTTAAACTAAGGAAACCTCAGGGAAAAAGGTGGGTAACTTTTTGGGTCACTGTGTCCTGCATGACCCAACAAGAAGCAGTGAACAACTGCTTCTCAAAGGTCTGACTGTCCACTGCACGTCTGGAGAAAACTGAGCTGCTTTTGCAAACACAAAACTTTTCATCCTCTGTTTTAGGCTATCCTGCATCTTTCCAGTCTTGACAGACAGAACAAGGTTCGATGGCAAGGTCAGTAGGCTTTGCTTTTGTTTGTTTTACAAAACCACTTTTCCCATGCTTGGAAATTTCTCAAGTTTCTTACACATAAAGCAGCATATTCTGTCCAATTATCTGGTCCTTAAATAGTATCCAACATTGCACTATGCTCTGTTTCACTTAAGGGGACATAGTAAGGTGACACCAGCAATTTTATGTGAAGTTCTATATATTGTTCCAATACTGGAGGATGTATTCCTGCAAGATCTGACAGAACAGCAAAATTCCTAATCAAACCAAAGGAAAGATAGGGGAAAACAGGACTCTTCCTCTCTTGCTACTTGTCCTTTAAGCAAGGAGGAAGAAGCAGAACTGGAGGTGAGAGGGCATCTTCCTCAAGAGGACGATACTTGATACCATGAATAAAATCAAGCATCAGATTATAAATTATCGAGCACAGTGCTAATCACTTGGAATACACCTAAAACTAACCACGTTCTCTCCTCTGAAGCAAAACTAGCAAACAGCATTTCTATGGCAAGAACAAATTGACAACAAGGAACTGACAGGTTCTGTCTTTGAGGTCTCAGTCAGACTCTGAATCATGAACGTGGAAGGAGCTGTCAGGTCTGCCCTCCGTGCCTACTTACCCATCAGTCATATTCTAGACAAAATTTGTGTCTATCCTGGCATGCCTTGCCAAAGCCCTGCAAAAGTATTTAGTTTTAATCCTTCTTCTCCTTTCAGGCCACCTCTATGCCATAATAACATGGAAGTGATGTTTCAGCCACCTGACTCCAGAAGGAAAACGAGTAAATATTTTGGCAATACTGCTGATCCAATGTAACGTTGTTTACAAGGCAGTTTGCCTCAGGCATATGCCTGTATACTCAACATAAACAGGGATTCACTCATGCAATTCAAACCTCTCACTGCTGCAACTTGCAGATTGCTGTGAAGCCTTAAAAGCTGTTGACATTATTATTAATTAGGGCCCCTTGCATATCAGATCAAATAACCTTTCAGCAATGTCTGGATCATGGCATCTCTGCCCAGAAACATTCTGACAATCCTACAGCTGCTTTGCACACGCTCCCAGCTTCTCAGCCTGCTTACCTATGAGTGTGACTCCATCTCCAAGGTCACAGTAACCAGATATTGCCTCCCTGTTTTATTGCTGACAGGCAGTTAAACTGTCCCTTTGCACTCTGACTCTCCTAGGCCCAAAGTACTTTGCACTTTGACCTGGCTGTGGTTACCTGTGTGGTTCTGCTCACATCAGACCATGTTCTGATCACACACCCTTTTCTTCAGAAGAAAGTGGGAAGTAGAGGGAGTCATGGATACAGGTAAAGAAATAGTGATGTATTGAAAGGAAATCTCACAATAGTGATTGAGCAGGGCTCACATTCCAGACAACTAGTTGCCAAATAAAGTTCAGGGGGATTTTCATGCAAAAATTGGTGGGTTTACCATTCAGCTTGCTGCTTAGCTGGAAAGTTCTTATTATTAAAAAAATTAAGTATAATTTATTATTTATCTATCTATTATGTCATATACACCTGTCATGGTTCTTTGAAAATCCAAACATTTATATTACTTCCACCTTCTGCTGAGCGGAAGGGGAGGTATAATTAAGCAATAGCTGAAATGTAGCCTGATTTCATCTTTCACAAGGCCTTTTCAATCTGTATTCACTGTACCTTTCCAGGTGGCCCTGGAATAAACATCTGAAGAACATTTCCTAATACTGGTATTGTAAACTGCCAACACAGCTTTCAGCTGTGCTCCTAGGTTTTCATTGCATTTTCACTATTTTCCAAATCATCATTATATAGCTGGAAGTATTTTGTCACAGTTCTCTTCCAAAACTTCATTTAACAGCTTTCCAGCTTTTCCTTACCTTCCCCTCTTCTGGCATCCAGCCTCACTGCTTAAATACATTTACAGACCTTTACTTATACAACCTACTCCATAAAATCATGTTGCTGCTCTAGCACACACACCAATTTTTTGTTCATTCTTTTACACACCTTGGTCTCCATTTGGCCATTTCAACTTCACCTTTGCTGCCATGTATCCAAAGCATCATTTAAAAGCAGTCCCCTATGGTCCAAATATTTTACTTTCCCTGAGTTTGCTTCTCTGCCTTCATTTGATTTATAAATATTACAAATCTCTCTTCTCTTTGATGACAAGAGATGAAGACATTCCCTTAGCTACCATTCTAGGCCATTTGCACTAAATGTGTTACACAGTTTAATTTTGACTGATTGAGTTAACAATAAAGCTTGTGAGGCACATGAGATGATAGAAGTAATCACTGTTAAAGAGAAAAGGTTTAATCATTAGAGTGCCTATTAAATGACAGGAAAAAGGTCTTTCACAGGGAAGCAGACCAGCAATTTGGCTCTGATACAAAACTTCTTGCAAAAACAGACTACTTCCTTACCGTGACAGTAGAAGAAATCTTTAAAAAAAAATAGAGTCAGCTGTATTTTATCCAAGTCTCACAGTCAAGCCACCAAGTCATCACACTTACAGGGACTTATATTCATGCCTCCAGGACAAATGTGTTAGAAAAATGCCTTAACTCTATGGCTGATTGAAAAAAACTCCCTTCAGCAAAGATAAACTTGTTCTTCAGCTCAGATCCAGTGCCTGTAAGTCTGTAATCTGAAATGCTTAACATTAAAATGTACCCACTGGCAGATAAACATATTCATGATAGTGATGTCTATATCAAGTCAAAAATCTTGTATCACTAGGAAAATTTGCAATGACAAATAGAAGCTGAAAGATATACACCAGTCCAGATAATGCTAAGCTGCTGTGTTGATGCCAGAGAGTCAGATTGGTTGTGGCTGTTTTCAGATTAGTAGTACAGAATGTCACTACACTACAACTTCTTGCAGCAAGAGAGACCTGCCAAATGTAACAAAACTTTGCCAAACAAAACTAGTCAGCATGTGTTACAAGAGCTTTAGCACAGGTTCAGAAGATCTACAGAAACTAGGCACAAAAAAAAACAAAACTCCCACAACCTTTTAAAAGCCTGGCAGTAATTGTGATTCTACTAATTTCTAATACTAAAAAGAGTTGAGAGAAATACACAGAAAAAGATGGAGACTTTACTAATTTCCCTTTAGTACAAAAGCTCAGTATTAGTCAAACAAAGGTCCTAATTTGATAACTTTAGTAACTTCTAGCACCACCAATTCGGCAAAGAAGTAAGTTCAATTACTAGAGAATATTCCACACCTATAGTCAAACAAATTCTCCAATTTTTTTCCAAACTGAAGTGAATTTCTAGTTAGTAATACAGCAGTACTGTTGATACTTTGTAAATCCACTTGTGTGCCAAAAAAGGCTCAATTTTTCTTTTGTATTTTGTTTTTCTTGATTGCCCACTGTAATGTAGAACCAGGGCCCAAAATAGAGCACCCTTTTATTTTAAACAAACCATTTATTGATAGGAATCTGTGCACATATCTCTGCCATTAACTTGATCTCAATCAAGCCATAAAGGCAAAAACAGACTACAGTCTCATTTTGAGAGAAAGCACGAATTTATCAGAGGACTATTGTTCCACAGTTTGAGATGAGAAGTAAACAGGCACAGCCCAGGGTGGGGAAGCTGACTGATTTTGCAGCCAGTTCAGCAGAATGTGACCACATCAACTTTCCTCTGCAATCCAGAGGAACATGGACACTGGGCGAGCACTGTTTTACCACGAGCTCAGTAAACAGCTCATTCATGTACTTTACACCTGAGTAATAACATAGTCAGGAAAGAAAAAGAAATTAGTTTCAAGTTCATAACTGAGGGCTTATTCCTAATTTTCAATGTTAGCTATCCTCAGCTCATTAAACAGCCCTGGGCATGCAACTTCCTTTCTTTTGTTACCTCTCTAACTGTTCTATAAAATTGAGGTGATATCATCTACCTGCCAGAAAACTGGAAGATTGACATCTGCAAATCACTGCTATAACATCCAAGGATAATACATCATCAGATACTGTATCTGTGTTCCCATTATCCCATTTAATTTTTAATACTTATGGTTAAATATTTCCCATGTTAATATGGGTTTATCCTGTATGAAAGGCAGTGATACTTACATAATTTGCAGATGTTTCTGAAGGAAAATAATACTTCGAACTGAGTTTTCCTGACACAGAAATGGTATCTTCTAACTTTTACAGTATATAAACAGTTGGGCACTGAGCACACAGGCCCCCCACTACACCAATAATCTCATCATTGGTATGCAAACACATTAGTGGGGTTTCTTTTCAAAACTGTATGGGAGCCTTGACAGAAAGTTCTGTTTGGGGTAGAGATAATTTTCTTAGACTTCCTTCATAAATCTTTCAAATAAACATTATTATGCATGAGTAAGGAAGTCTGTCTCACCTTTCAGAACAGTCCACTGACATACAACTATTGCTATTATAATCACAGCATTTAGAACTTGATCACAACCACAAATAAAAAGAGAGCAGGGAGCAGGAAGAAGCCACATTTTGCTTACTTGAAGATACTTCAGCTTTTAGAAATTAATACAGTTAATAACATTCAGGTTGCAGCCAAAACCAAAAATTCTAAGTCAGTGCTTTTTATTTAAGCTTTCATGAAACTGCTCCTCTTGAGAATTAGGTTCTTACCAAGTAGCTAATTAAATATGCCATGCAATTTCTTACGTCCCATCATGGCCAGTAAACGCTAGGAAGTGCAAGAATTGGATTTGCAGGACTTCACTGCAGGCAGCCCGTGTGAAGGTTACACAGCAACACCAGTGAGTCAGTGTTAGACACATCGTCAGCCCCGGATTAGTTAACAAAGCACCGCTGTCTCGGTATCGATCACTCCGGCGGCTGTTTCAGAGCTCTGTCCTCTCCTCAACCCCGAACCCACCAAACCCAGGGCCCCGCCTCGCAGCGCTGCCGCCAGCGCAGAGGGCCCTGCAGCCACCCCCGAGCGCTCCCAGGCTGTGCCAAGCACAGGGAGGGTCACCAGGGCGGAGGCTGCCAGACACAGGAAGCACAGGACGGGAGAAGAGGTCCCTGCAGTTTGGATCCGGCCTCAGCATCTATTGGGAAGAAGTTTTGGATCACTCGCATAACAGAATATCAAAAACTGCTGCAGGGAGGATTAAAAGCAGCTCGGTCATACAGGCTTTGGAGTTCCTTTCTCTAATCACCTCCAATGCTGTTAAGGAATTCTGGAGAAGTATTCTCTGTGGATCTGAGACTGTAAGTATCTCTTTGTTCTTAGTGCCATCAATAGTGATTTGCAGTTCTCATTTTTACATTTCACATTAGGCAGTAACACACACGCATTTGTGTGTATTAACATCACAGACACTCCCCAGACACAGGCAGTGAAATCCACCACTGAAATACATTTAACTTTCCCCTGCTGCCAATACCAGTTAATAAGAGTCCAGAGAGGTGCCTCAGAGGTGTCTCACAAAGATTTTAAGTGATGCACTCTTGTTCTCTAGGAGCAGTCATGTTAATATTGGACATATGCCAGCACAGTTATTTGAAGAACAGTAAATCAGCACCTGTCTCTCAGTATCAGCTATGAATGAGCTTACACAAATGTGCATGTTTGCCAGCTGGCAAAACACAGAAAATCCCAGAGCTGCCAACCCAGCACATCTCCATCCAGAACAGAAAACTAAACAGAGCTCATTTAACTGTGCTTGAGAAATTATTATGGAAAACAAGACAAAAAGCACACAAACATTTCAGTGCCAAGGGAATCTTGCCACCTGTTTTGCCCTGGGAAAACTGCACGACGATACTCAGATTGGCACTTTTCCTACAGAAGAAAATCAAAGGCCCAAAGGACTCTGAACTACAGCAGCCACTGTAGTAAACACAAAATCCAAATGGGGGTTATCTCCTATTGCTTGGCACTTGTTACAGTATCTGTGTCTTTCTTACTGTTGACAGAATTTGTGAGTGTTCTCTCTATTTGTGAAGACAACAAAGACTTACCTCGGACATTCCATGTATCAGCTCTTCAGCAAGGCTGAGGAGGGGCCAAGTTTTCAAACAGGTGAAAAACACATTTCAAAATGGACAATTTTACATTAAACTATATTCCTTTTTTTTTTTTTTTTTTTATTTTTTTTTAACTTCAAGTTTCTTTAATTGATTTTCTTTCTGGTTTTTTATTCATCAAACAAATTTTTCTTNTTTTCAAACAGGTGAAAAACACATTTCAAAATGGACAATTTTACATTAAACTATATTCCTTTTTTTTTTTTTTTTTAGTATTCTTTAACATCAAGTTTCTTTCAATGATTTTCATTCTGGCTTTTTAGTCATCAAACAAATTTTTCATTTTCAGGGTATTTCTATCATATTTTCTAAATATTTATTCAACACAACCAGAGAAAGTGAAACATAATGTAAGTACTGCTTCACCCTGTTTTAATTTGTGTTACTCAGTAGAGTTCTAGACTTTATTGTAGTGATGCCAAGCAGGACTGTAGGAAGCATTATGGAAGTATAGTTTTATAAAGTTTTCTTACAGTATTTCAACACCATTACAAAAGACAAGGCTTTCATTGAATCTGCTGCCTGGTTCTCCTTTAATCCCAGTGTTTCCTCAGCTGATGTTTTAATATGATAACATGCATATCTTAAGACTTCTACCCAGAAAAAAAAAATTCATAAAAACCAGAACTTGTTTCAGATAGCAAATATGAATTAGCTCTCCATTCTACCTTGTATTTAAAAGCATTTTCAATTCTGCTGACAGTAAGAGTGCTCTACATTTCAGATATATGCAAATGTTATTAAAATTCAGAATAGCTGAGTGGGGAGGAAGTGAGTATTTTGCCCCATGGTGCAGTCCATGAAGACTGACAAGACAGATGAGGTTTTTAATTCCTGTATAAATGATCTGTTGGAGTACAGCCTATTTATTCACACTTCTCCCTGTACCCTATACCCTATAAAAGCATTTGCTAATCAAGTGACAAGGACTAGGATGACAGCAGCTTGGCACCTCAATAGCAAAAAAAAAAACATTAGCAAGAGGAAGACAACTGTCTGGTTAAGTGGTTACCATACAAATCATCTTAGCAGTTGGAAGAAGGCCTCCAAAGGACTGATACTTCACACATCAGTGTGAGAAAAATCAAACTCACAAGAGTTCTGCTTTGACTAAGAAAGCACCAGCATCCTCAGCATTTATGCCTCAATTCCACAATGGTGCTTCTTACTACTCCTGACAAGAAGTAGAATAGAAAGAAACAAAAAAGGATCACCTGTTTGATACAACTCTAGAGTCTGAAGTGAAGTTTCAGAGTTATTCTAGCCTCCTTGGCTAGATTACATAATACAGTGACTGTATTTCCAAACAATAAGTAGCTTGTTTTAACATTGTAACTTCACAGGAGAGACCTTGAGCCTTCAATACCTTACTTCTGTCACCTTGAGCAAGGTGAGTTTCCTTCACTAATCAAAAGGAAAAGATTTCCAGCTTAAAATTCAATCCTATAAACAAATTGAGCCAAAAGGCACACATGGACAAGAAGATGGTGTCTGTTTTTCTAACGGGCCTCGTATCACACAGGGAGGGCAGGGACAAGACCAATGGCTCCATACCTGAGTGAGGGAAGACAGGCCCTGGTCAAATGGATGTCACTTGTCAGTCACAAGGCATACTCCCCATGCCTAAAAGATCAACTATTTTATCTGCAAAACCAAAATGCTGGATAATCCACTTACTCATTCCCTACTCCTTTTCCACCCTAAAACTATGGCTTCTGTCCCTACTTGTCATAAGCAGACCTTGAAGTATCTCATTTCACCTGATGTAGCTACAGCAGTTTCAAGAGGAAAAAACCCACACATGAGTTTAAAAAATTCCTCTTGTCCAGGCCATTATTTTCCAAAATTGGTGGTATTATACTGCTGGAAGCTGTATCTTCCTCAACACTTTACCAAATTTAATCAAGAACATTCTAAACCAGAAATAAAGATGACCAGGAGTATCACTAATAAAGTGACAGGAGAAAGAAAATTTTTGATTGGTAAGGCATGTCCCAGAGACACTTATATTTTAAAATAAGCACAATTCTTATTACAGCTTTTAGCCATTGGGCTTTATCTTGCCTTTCTAATTACACTGAAGAGCACCTTCAAATAACTATTTCCTTACTGTAAGTCTGTCTATGCACTGCAATGACAATTTTTATACAGCAAACACATTAAAACTGAATTCATCCACTGAGTCACTTCTCTAGTTATTAAACCAATTTTTATTGTTTCTTTGTCCTCATGTGTTAACAACTTGTCTTCTCCAACTTCAGAAAAGTCAAATATCCAATGCTGAGAAAGTATTTAAAGCCTACAACTTGAAAGTTTCCTATAAATACTTAATTGAATAACTTAAAGTATCTTTTAAGCCTATCAAATAGTACCATGAATATCATGGATACTGTGTGATCTCACCTCTCATGTTTGACAAAGTTCTTGAAAAACACTTGTTCAGACACTTATGTTCAGGCCTCTGATCAGGCTGCTAATTCTAGAGGCAAATAAGATCCTTTTCCAGAACAAATCTTTCACTAAATGTTCAAAACAACACATGACAAAGTGAGAGAACTTCGAAACTGAAGCCACAAGGACAAAGAAAATGCATGGGAAAGATTTGAGACTTCCAGAGAAATTTTACATTACCAATGCTGCTCTCAGAATATTTTTAACCTGAATACCAGAAAATCCAAGTGTTATGCAGAAAGGTGTTTTTGTTGCATTTCAAATTTCTAAATTGACAGTGTTACTGTTTTGGTCCTTAAGACAAAGTGACAACAATTCTAGATAGAGAAGGCATGAGGAAAGCATTTATTGATGATGGAAAGCAATTCTTCCAGATGCTTCCTCAATTCCTAAATAAATTTGTACCATCCCTTTTCCAGGAGGTTCTGCCCTTCCAGCTCAGCCAGGTGAAGGGACTAACCATGCACATCACCATCCCAGGAAGTCAGAGTAGCCTGATCTACTGCTGGAGGCTTTTCAGTCCAGTGTGGTTATGATGCAACCACTCCTCTCTTGCTCAATAAGATTCTTCAGAGGTACTAACTCCTGGGCACCTCCCACTGCAGTCATCTCCACTATCAGCTTTAAAGAGTAGGTTAAGGAGTTGTCCACCCACAATGACATATAAAGCTGCTCTTGCCCACAACAAAAGGATTAAGAGCAAGACAAGAGGCTTTTTCCCACTCTATGCTTTTTGATTCCACTGATCTATAAAGCAAAGAAAAACTAAGATTTAAAGTGAAGTTGGAAGGCCTAGACAGCAATAATAATGCCAAACCCTGACGTTAAGCAAAACTCACAGAAAGCAATTATGCCTACTGGGGAAGAATTTGTTTCCAGGAAAAAAATATTAGTGTGATTATCTGCATTACAGTACTAATGCCAAGAGAAGAACTCTGGGTACTTCCTTATGAGTCTGGGGACATGATACACAGACAGTGTTAGCCAAGCCATGGTTTCAGCAATTCTGAATGTTATGTACAACAGTTACCATATAGAAAAACACCTACACACAAGTAGCCTTCTTATCTTCCTCTACACAAGCATTCTGCCCAATAACTGACTTTTATTTATATGAATGTCATCTTGAAGAATGCAATGTTGGTCTGAAGTCTGGTGACAAAGCAATGAAACTGTTCATAAGCAAAAGCCCGAGATGTACTGAGTCAAATACATCCTAGTTGGGTATTAACAAAAAAATAAACTTCTTCTGGTTGTCAGTGTTTATGCTGGGAGTTTTGAAATAATAATCAAAAGGGTCTGATAGAATTAAGAGAAGTTTGCCTCCAGTTGAAATACCCAGATTCTCCTTGTTTTGTGCTGACAATTAACCACCATCTCCTCAAAAGAATTCAGCAGGGAAGGTACAGGCTTGACAGTCTTGAAGACTGGCATCCCATTTATGCAGCACACAGGCACACACAGGAGAGTAAGAACTCGCTTGTAGAACCCTGGGAGAGTGCTGAGGGCCTGTCCTGCAGGTGGGAGCTCCAAACCAATTCTGTTCTTGGCCATGCTGCAAAGACCAGCAATAATGCACAGACTCACATTCAGATTTAAAACACTTTGACTTTCACATATTGCTGTGCCTGTTTATCTGATAAAACCAAAGTTAATAAAGACTCCTGTCCAGGAAAGTGCTGTCTGCAAACTCTGAGCCATTGCTTCCAACAACTTCTGCAGGGGGATTTTGCTGAGTGTGAGCTGAAAACCAAGCAGCAGGTCCCTTGCCTTTTTTCCTGTACCTTTTCCATGTCCTTTTTGCAGTCATACTCTCCTTTTAATATGAACTGGCATTCCCTTCCTTGCATGCTCATCTTTATAACTACTCAGATATCTGCTTCCCTCCTTCCACACACTCACAGACATGTAGCTCTTGTGACTAAATGCCACAGGAAAATGGAACCCTCTGCCAGTAACGAGTTGCTAGTAGAGTCAATAAGCAAATAGGAAGGACCAGCTGTAGAAACAACTCAAACTGGGAGGTTCTATCTATAAAAGGATCATTTAAAAATAATAAATTATAGCCTGGACACACCAAAGGAGGCTGTAGAATCTTTTATATGGCAGTTTAAAGGACAAGCCAAAAGTAGATGCCAAGAACAGAGCAGAAATATTTATGCCTGGCTTAGCTAAGGATACTGTACTAATTCTCATAACATCCCTGCCTACATTTACATTAATTTTCAATTTAGGTAATAAGATTGATTAAGCAAAATGTATATATGTTTTCAATAGCAATATACATAGACTTACTACTGTAAGGCATCTGACTCTGTGCCACAACTGAGTACAGCCAGGGACAGCTGAACAGACCCTTGGACAAGACAAAGCAGGGTAAGACAGGGGAGTCTCCCAGGGAGCTTCCTGAGGAACTGAGTGAGGTCTCCTCTAAACCAATGTCCTCCTGACAGAAGCTGCCACTTGGAACAACCTGAAACTTTTAAATTTGGACCATTACCTTGTTCATGTTATTTCATGAAGTAGTGAAGGCCACTTCATATCTTAAATCTGAGCAAAAAAAAAAAAAATATCAAAAAACCCAAACGAAAACCTTCATTGCAAACAAGGATCCAAGGGCACAGAACAGGAGGTCCACACCCATTAAACATAAGGTACTTTCGTTTTGGTCAAGAGAACTCTCACAACTTTTGGGTCTGAAATCTCATGAATTAATCCCTCACTCTGTGTTCTGTTCCTACTCTGCACTGTGATCCCAGTTAGCAAGTCTGGTCAAACCCAGGTCAGAGGCAATAGAAGAAAGTGACATTAAACATTTCTGCACTAGATTCCTCAAGGCCTGCAAAATTACAGACAAAGACAGAAAGAAATGTTAATGTGAATGGTAATGAAGTCATAAAGTACAAAAACCCCTCCAAACTTCCCACTGAGTCACTTTGGGAAAGCCAGATCAGTAATCTTGAACCTCCCACAGTCTAGAAGAAGCTGTTCCAGAGATCAAGCCCACCACCACGACCATGTGCCCATGAGACACAATATCATCAATGATGCACTATCTAGTATCATTTATGATTTGTATGTTTAGAGTTAAATGTGTTCTTCACTGTCCCTCTGAGCACAACTCCAGCCTCGTTTCTCCTTTCACATTAGACAGTTGGATGCTGCTTATCTTTGAGCACCCTGAAGACATTAAATAAACACTAGAAACAGGATCCTAGCCTCAGGTACAAGGTACATATTTGGACAGGCACACCTTTGCTGATCAGTCAGCACTTTGGAAAGTCAGAGAACATTAATTTGACCACACAAGTGAAGACTAACAGCTAATTAATGAATCGAGGACCATCACTACAGGGTATTCAAAGAGGAGGCCTCCAGTATAAGCACACAGAGCACAAATATCCTGAGGATACTGATCCTTTTGCACCCACCACCCATCTTGTTTAGACATCCAAAAGTACAACGCCCTCTTTGTACATATAATTGGCCTTGTACAATTCTATGTTGGATCAATGACTCCTGTTTTCATGTATATACAAATAATAAACTGCAAAAAGTCCATTTTTAACACTGGAATGTCACAAATATGTCCAGTCTCTCTCAAAAGTTCAGCTACAGAATGCAGAGACAAAAAGAACACGGGAAGGAAATTCACAGCATCTTGAATACTCAGCACTGGCCTTGGACCTGAAGGTAAATGTGAATAGATGGTCATCCTGGATTTTAGTCTGACTGCTGTTCCAAAACACACATTTTATAATTAATGGTAACTATTTCCTAATACAACACTTCATTTCAGTATAATGCTTGGATTCCCCCACAATTCCTTACAGCTTCATCAGCTGGTTTTCCCAACTAGCAGTTTAAAGGTTTGGGATCATGGCTGGTTTTTTATACAAACAGTCTCTGCCCAGCTCAATCATAAAAGCCAACCTCAGGGTGTTGCACTTACTATTGAAATTTAGAACAGGCACTAGTCAGTCAGCTGCTTCAAACTAGATTGCTAATATTTTGACAAGGTTCAGTTTTTCTACACTACTTTCTATAACATCTAGTATTCAGGTGAACATGAAGTGTTATAGTGATGGCTAACAAAATTAAAACACTAGTTTAATACTCTGTTCTAAATAAACCACAGTTTTTAATATGTTAATGAATAAAGGTGCACTAGAAATGTTAAAAGATCATTCATAGCATATGAGACCACTAACATACACATCTAAGCTGTAACATACTCTTATACACAAGTTAAGAGAAGGTAACTTCTATACACCACAGTAAGATTATATTTTAAAAGAGGTTTCCACAGAAAAGAATGGAGGGGAAGAAATCACTGAAAAAAATTGTCAGTTACATAGCAAAACAAAAATCCCAAACCCTTAAAACAGTCCAACCATTCTTTGCTAAATCACTTGAGTGAACCCAATGTATGATACAAAACAATAGACAAATACATAATTGAAAAAGCTCTGGAGACATGGTGGGTTTTGAGACACCTCTGATGATTTAAAGGGAAGGCTTCTCTTGTAAAATTACACAGTAAGTTTAGAACTATCCTGGATTTTTCTCAACTTCCATCATTTAGCTGGGAGCCTGCAGATCAGACTGAAACTTAACTGTGTTACACCACGAGGCTCTCCTTACTGGAAGCACATCAAGGTTCTCACATGAAATCTGATCATCAGCACGGTAGGATTAATGACAGAGTCAGTAAGGCTGATAAAGCAGCAAAACAGAAACCTGCTTAAATGAGTTTGGAACTGCATCTGTGATAAAGCTCTAATGCATTCTCACCCCTCTGCACCATAACTGCAGAGCTCTGGTCGAAACTGATGCAAAAGAAGAGTTTATCACTCAGTGTTTGCCTGCAGGGGGACTGTGGTTGTTTCTGTGGAAACAGACACCAGACACTCAGACTGCCACCATCGCCCCCACAGTCATGTCACCAACTCTATCCAACACCTTGGGATGTTCTAGTTCAGCTCACTGCAAAGAATAGCAGGGAAGGTTTTCAAAGAACTAGAGGACTTGCTTATGCACAGAAATAAACTGGGTATCAGAGATTCCTCTCAATTAACAATTTCTCCAATTAATGACTCTGAATGCTGGAAATTCATCTTTACTTTTAGCTACCATTTTCCCTCCACCTGAATTCTGAAATTCCCACAAGTAAACAGAGGTCTGTTATTTCCTAGTTATTTAGACACAACCCAGGTCTATTGGTACCTTTACACACAGCACAGCAGCTTCACCACAGAAGCTGTAAAGATGAATGCCACTAACATACAGAACATTACAACATTTAACATTAGAAAATGTCTCCACACAAAAGTTGCTACAAAATGCATTACAGAAAGTTTTCCAAACAGGGAAATAAGACAGAAACCAACCAAACAAAAAACACCAAGCAAACCCTTGTTTTCAACTGTTACAAAAGCTGACTTTATAAAGAAATGTCCTCCACTGAGTCTCCGACATTCTCCCCAAATAAAGTTCTTCATGTCTACCCATTTGAAAGAATTAAAAACTTGTGTTAGAGAAAACTAAAATTTCATATGTCTAGCTACACAGAAAAACTTCTGTGGAGTGGCTTGCCTTCACATAAGAGGAGATATATACATGGAGATCTCAATGCCTTTGGGTATTAAAGCAATATAAAAATAATTTCCATTTCCTAATGCAGGTATCTATTTACAGCAATAAAACTGGATAAAAGGTTTTTTGGTTTAACTTCAAGAAAAAAAACCACATGAATTGTCATGGAACAGACATAATATACTGTAAGATAGTTTTCTGGCATTCACTGAAATGGAAACAATGTGGAGGGTAACTTCATGTAAAGTCAGGAACTACGGCAAGGAAACAAATTATTTTTTCAATGCCTGAAAGACAACTCAACGTCCTGTTTCTCTACAATAAACCTTACCAGAACAGTCAGAGC
The DNA here is from genome assembly GCA_013397295.1 of Polioptila caerulea. Taxonomy (NCBI): domain Eukaryota; kingdom Metazoa; phylum Chordata; class Aves; order Passeriformes; family Certhiidae; genus Polioptila; species Polioptila caerulea. The sequence continues at coordinate 770,803 of VYXF01006138.1, read as the reverse complement.
AGCAGAAACACTACCAGAACTATAAAATTGCTGCTTTAAAAAGGTCTTTTCCATGTCCCACATTCATAGCAGCAAGCCATTGACAACATTAGATTTTCTCACCCATATTATTAACTTCAATCTCTGATTATTGGAGCTATAAGTGTGGCATAAGCAGCAAAGGAAACAGAGAAGAGCAGTATTGTAATTTCACTGCAATAAAATCTGTGGTTCCAACTTCAGCAACCATGTATGGAACTCCTTAACACACACATCTAAGTGTTGTGAGGCAAAGACTACCAAAGGAATGTGCAGCATGCCACAAAACCAATAAACCAGCTAAATTAAAGACATTGACACTTACACATGGGAAAATCAACATCCATCAGTGTTTAAAACTACATGGATGCAAAAATACATGGCAGAGGTAAAAAAAAAAAAACAACAAAACAGTTATTTTTAGCTTTTTCTCTTTCTCCCAAAAAGCTCTGCAACTCCTCAAATAAATTATAAGTGACAAAAAAACAGCTGGAAGAGTGATAGAAGAAATATTTGGAGCCTGAAAGTTCTTTATCACTCACTCATTTTGAGTGAAGCAAATACAAGGACTATCATTTGCCTTCAGTGGAAAGTACTTTGGCCAACAGTCTTGTACATTCTCATCACCAAACACGAAGAAATCAACATCAAGAGGAAAAAACCAAACACACACCTTGAACACCTCAGAGAAGAAACCAGAGCCAATTTTCTCACATGTGAAGTCATCAAGACGAGTAAGTCTGGAAAAGGCACTTATCAGGGCTCTGTATGAAGAGGTACAAACTCTTCCTAGCTGGGCTGCAGTCCCCTCTCCAGCGCCCCCATCAAAGTCTTCAGCGCGCTCCAGGCGTGGTGGAAATCCTGCGATTGAATTCCGCTTACTTCGGTCCATTTTGAAAATCAGATTTGATTTCACTACGGGAGGACTTCTCACATCTTAGGTAATTTGCTGTCTTCTCTACTCTTGCTGGATCCTAAAATACAAGAAATTGAGATTGCCATTATTGTGAAGATATTTTAGAAGTTTGATAGGACTCCAACAAAGCTTACATCAGTTTAAGAGAGTAAGAAAAGAATGAAGAAATCCAGCAAGGGCACAAAAAACAAAGAAATAAAACAAACCACCACATAACATTAACAGTAAAGACAGCAATCTAACAAACTTTTCCTTCAGATTCATGGAAATACCCTAAGCGCTGGCTATTCTGAGACAAATAAGCTTGGAACTCAAAATTTAACTGGTAACAAACAACTTTCATCCCCTTCCCTCCAACTCCTTTTTTTACCTAAATTCTGATTGCCACAGCAAGCAACCAAGTAGGAGAAAACCCACAAATGTAACATTTTATTCTACTTCAGTTGGAGTTGGTGATCAATCTACTGCTACAGGAAGAAACGATTTCACCTCCTGGAGTGATCAAGGTATCTCCAACTATAAAAAAATACAGAACAATTTTCAAAAGACATAAGGCAAGTTATTCACCTGAAGCATCAAAACCTTGTTTTTAAAGCTGCCATTTAGGAGTGTTCCAAGACCAGGTCCTTACCCAGGAGGAACACAAGGTTATATCCACTGAACACCTAGCCCCCAAACTTATAAAAACACCAACACTCACTCCTGCTACAAAATATTCTTATAACAATCTGCCAGACAAATTTTTCCTACTAAGATATTTTTTAAAGCTATATTAATTTCAGTTCAACTGAAAACATAGGGAAAAAGCTACATTTGCCAAGTAGGAGAAAAGGGGAAAAAAGGGAGGGGGACCAAGAATTTTCTCTTTTTAAGAGGATGATGAACTAATCAGGATGACTCTGAAGCCCATCAAATTCAGCTTGGACTGGCAAACTTGACAGGTAGCCTAATTTTTTTTCTTTAAACCTTAGACTTAGAAGGTTATTAATCTATTCCCAACTTCACTGTTCATTTACAGCAATTTGGCGAGCACCTACAAAGCCTGAACAAAGCAAACAGTCACAAAGAAGATACTTTATTTTCCCCCAAGGGTGCATGGAAAACTTAGAGAGGGAAAGAAAATAATAAAATAATTTTTTAAAAAGGTGGGCAAAAAGAGCAGGCAATTACACTTCTATTTGCAAAGATGTACAGAATCTGAACAATACACTACATTGGAAAAGCATCTCAAAAACAGGGGCACAGCAGCTGTCCTCTGAAAACACAGCAGTGCTGCTATACCCACGTTTTGCATGCAGTGTATCTTTCAGAGATGCTCTGTGCCAACACATAGTCCTCCCCTGCTTTCAGAAATAAGCTCTGTTGAACTGTCTGGAATTAATTTGAGGTCGTCCGCTCCAAAAAAGAAGGGTGTTTATTTCAAACATCTTAACACCTCTCTAAATGGATGTCAGTGGGTATAAGGGACTCTTACCAAGGCATGATTGTGAAAATTTCATCTCTATCAAATCCCACATCATGGTTTGCCTACAGAATTTTGTATGTAGACTCCCACATGCCTGATCTAACTGCACTTTTCAGCTCACAGTGCACTTTTCGGCACACAGGAGATCAGGATCCAGTTTCTGATCTCGTGTTCTTGACTCAGGAGCCTCGAGGGCCTGGAAAAGGCACAGAAGCACCACAGGAAGATAAAGCCTGTTACATGTCCTCGATGGAGAAAAATAGCCCAGAGAACCTCCTCAGCTACAGCCAAGATGCCTGGGAGTTTCCAAGGCCCACTTAAATAATTCCTTTGATCTGAAAAGGACAAGCTATATTTTGGTTACTTTTCAAGGAGACTAAGAAAGAACTGTCTATGGAAGGAGAACAGTCAAACAAAACCATGGTATTAACAATTGATTTTTGGATCAGAAGATGATATCTTTGAAGACTGACCAGAAAACCTACTGTAATTGAAGGAACAATCTTTTAGAACTTACTTCTGTCAGAGTAGCACCTGCATGCACCAGACACTTTCCATGGAAGGAGGCAAGCACTCGCCCCAGAAATGCACAACCTGACAATGCAGTATCACAGGGTACCATAGGATCACCACAGAAAGTGCAGAATCCTCAAATAAATCCAGTGAAAAAACACATCTACACTACAGCCCAGCACACTAAAGACTAGATGTTCTCAGGCAAAGCAAGATAAAAAAATGAAAAAATAGGAAAGGCTGCTGATGTTTTAACTAGAGGAAGACAGACCAAGTTAGATAAGCAGTATTAAACAGGAGGAAAAGCCTAAATCTCCTAAGAATCCAGATACCTTTAACAAAAGATGGCCTCAACACAGTTTCTACATCTCTTTGACAAAGCAGAAAGTCTCCCTCACACATATACATATCCTTTTGATTGAAATCACATGGTGAACTCTGCAAAACTCTGTACAAACTCCCCAACGAGAGAAGAAATTCAATGTACTTCACACAAAATAAACCCCAAAAGGTTTTGCCATCTGGATTCCCAAGTAACCCATTCCTTCATTTTTGCCTGCTAGAGTTTACCTTTCCAGACAGCTACACAAAATCCTTGGAAATTATTAGGATACAGTTCCATTATCTTGCCCAGGATTGCACACACAGAATTAGAGGAAAATTTCAAGTGGGCACAGTTCCAAGTGGGCCTCCTGTCATTTTGGCCAATTACTCTAATGATCACATTCTCAATGAAATCAACCAAGGTTTAATTGACTGTCAAGTCAGTCTGAGGTACTTTAATTTACTACCTTGTATGGTTAATTAAAGTGCAATGAACAGAATCCAAGACTATCCTGTAAATCCTGTAACCAACTAAAAGGTTGTGGGGTGTTTTTTTCATACTAAGGTTCAGCTTTAAGACTCTTAAGCTGTGCTCAACAGACAGTTAAAAGACACTACACACTAGAAAAAAACATTTCCTAATAAATTCTCAGCTTTCAGAACAATTTTTCTGACACTCCTATACAAGACAAATGCACTCCACTCTGCCAAGACCAAAGTAATTCTGAAATTCACCTCTCAAAATGCATATCTGCCCTATTCAGCCATTTCTTACATTTCTAAAAAAGCACAATTTCAGAATGTTTCATGGCCTACCACACTTTAATTTCTTACCAAAACACACCTTGAAGGGAAAAAAAAAATCCATACTAATATTATATTAAGGTCAGTTTTTTCACTGAATGAATGAATGGATTTTTTATCATAGAAATTACTATAAATATAACTCCTATCAGCAATCATTTGGTTAATTAGAGATTTACCTTTCAAAACTAGTGCCTGAGCCTGCAATTATTTAAAGATGGAAACCCCACAACAGCACATCAAGTTGTAGCCTAAACATCAGTGTCAAACTAACAGGTGGCATATATTAGGCAGTTATTAACATTTTATACTTCATAGATATAAAAATGGGTAAGGCTCCTCAACTTCAGCAGCATCCCTTTTATGCCTCAGAGTAGAAAACAAGATCCTTCCAAAGAACATTAAATCTCATTACCAAGAGGTCTTCTGTTCCCAGTATCTTCATAAATATGAGCATATTTACACTCAAATGTCAAATTCACAATTTCCTAAAAGATGGCCTGAATAACAACAACCATTTTTAGACACAGAGACTGTCCCTAGGCATTCAGCCTGGAAAGCAATAAATCTGGCAGAAGCATGTTATTAATTTGAAAAGGTTTTGTGAACAACAAGATGCCAAAGCTTTGACAAAACTCATTTGCCAAGAGTTAACTATTTAAACCTGCAGTCTGATGAAGCTTCAACAGCCAGCACTACAAAAATATAAAGGAATTAAAGGAATGATGCTGGCAAATGTCACTCAACAAGACCTCGAGGAGGAAGAAGATTCCATTGTAGTACTGTGCAACTTTCAGGAGGGCTTCTGAAATGTAAGAAACAAAATGAAGAAATAAAAAGAACAAAATTTTCCTAGGACTGAATTGACTGAGATCCTTAGCCTGGATGAAAAAAAAAATAAAAACAATGAAAAAATGTTTTAAAATGAAACCCAAGAATATAAACTGAACAGGTAAAGAGAATTAGGCGCTCAACAATTTTGTTCTCAGCTGCTGTCACCTGCTCCCCTAACAGAGGAAAGTTCCTTGGTTTGTCCATAACTTAGCTTCTTGTCCTTGAGAGGAAGACAATATCAAATATTTACAGATGAGGTAGCTTCAAATACCAGAGCTTGGACTATGTTTGGCCCAGCTCATTCAGAACTTGAAGTCTTTTTTGACTATTTTATGGGACAAGTCTTTAAGCTCAGTTTATAGTCTTAGTTACAACACTGCATTTGAACATGAAAATCCCAATGCTTTCTATTTTCACTTACATGACATTTTGCTTTAATTTCATCTCCCCTGTACAGGGTAATTCCCAGCTCTAGACAGTACTGGCATAGCAAACTTCCTGCAAACTAGGACTGACATTCCTCAGAAGAGACCTGCATTAGCTCTACTACACCACTCCAGAAACTGCAAGTCTGCTGAACTGCATCATGGTTTTATAATGCAAACAAACCTCCACAAGAGGCTAAGCTGAAACAAACAGTTCATTTATTTTATGACTGTAGCCAAGTTTGAAATGAGTAAGAGAGACCAGCTATTACTGCAGAGCTCAGGATTCAGGGCCAAGTTTGCAGGTTTAAAAATATTTTCATCAGGCATAGGCATAAATTCTAGCACATATTTAGAAGGCAAATATAACTGAGGGGGAATATTAAAAATTCACCAACAAACAAAAAACTACTTGATCCTTATGCCCACAATGTAATTACCAGCATTTCCTAGGGTTCCATTACAATACAAAACTGAAGCTCTACCAAGGACCTTGCAACAATCCATTCCTCTCCTGGATGATCTCAGTAACCCCAAAGCACAGTGCAGGCAGGCTCTAGCCTGGTTACACAGCATCGTCAGAGTTAAAAAACCACTCGAGTAGATCATGTGCAAGACACAGCTGCTGCTTCAAATGGATAATTTTAATACATTGTGTTTGCTTAACAAAACAGAGCCCAGGAGAGACAGTGAAGCTGCTCATGCCTTCCAGGTGTCAGCAGGCTGGCATTTGCTGAGCTCTCAACAAAAGGAAAGGGAATCAAAGCCTTCTAATACCAACAGGTATTGTAACATCTCAATCTAGGAATTTCCCCCCCAGCCTCTCAGCTGAGTTTGCAATGAGGGATGACAGCTCTATTAGCACTGAGGGTTTCACATGAGACTGGAAGCAACTTTTGTTGTTTCAGTGCAGCCAGTGAGACAATCCAGAACAGCAAAGCAAAGCAAAGAGAACACGAATGCCTCAAAGAGGGATGAAGACCAAGTAAACAGGCTGAATTTCATACCTGACTGACATCTCTTGGACACAATCTCCTATTTATGCATCACCACACAAGGCAGTCAATAGTTGTATTTTCCAGCTAAAGGTATCATCTCCACAAATATTTAAGACACATTCTGTAGCCAACCCTTACTAGGCACCAGCCTGTGTTACTGCTTTGGCCTTACAGTGAAACACCAAGTGCCTTGTTCACTGCAGGAGTGGCTGCACCAACACCACGCTAACACAGCCTTCACTCATTTATGACTTTTTCAAGTGAGAACAGGGCTTCCCAAACCCATTGTTCTTAAGGTACTGCAGACACTGCTGGTATTTACAGACCAATCTGAAGCTCCCTGTGCAGTGGAAAACACGTAACTCATAGTCTGAGAGCCGTGGACCTGGAGTGTGTGAGGTCAGCCTTCAAAAGCAAAGTTACCTCAACCAACTCCACTCCTGGCTGCAAAAGCTGTTACATTTCTCCAGTGCAACCAACAGGACAATCACATCAGAAAGTGGCTTAGCCACTACCAGCAATGTGTTCAGCTTAACAAAAAGTGACAGGATCATACGAAAAGAAGCTTACAATCTAAGTCAGAAAGAAGACTTGGCAAGAGACAACAGATGGAGCCAGTGTGATACAGTTGCTGATTATTAGATGGACTTACTGATGAACACATAGCTCCAAATCAATGTTAGGGGACTAATAAGCAGAAAAAGGGCTTTAAGAAAAAATTACTAACATTGAACTTTTTTTTGATCTTGCCTAGCAGAGCTCTTATTTTTGTGCCAGTTTGCAAGATGCCACACTGCAAGGACACAATAAAGGGCTTTGCCATTGTGCAAATGCACGGTTGTCTGCTACAGGAAAAATACAGAAAGGGAACCTATGATGCAAGTGAACCACAAGCTTCATTCTTTTCTGCAGCAGACACAGAAACAATCCCCTCCTTTAACCCTGCATTTCTTTCATGAGTCTGTGAAACCATTTGCATAAAGGATTACAATGGCAAAAGCAAATATGCGGAATTAGAGGGTATAACTAGGTTACAGGAGGCCTGTGCCACCAGAGCAGCTCTTCTGAACTAACTCTGTCCTTCCACAGTCACAAAAATACAAAGAACTGAAGCAAGGACTGCTCTAGAGGCCCTAATTTGTGCTTCGTCCCACTGCCAGCTGTTCATCCTAATGAAAAACCACAAAACAAATCAAAGCAAAAAGCACAGGAGAGCACACACCCGCCACCAGGTACAGGGAACACACTGCTTCGCCTTTGGTTTAATTTACTCGTTTTGCATGAAAGTTTTACACAAACCAAAAGGGACAATGGAATTACTCAGCCATGTCTACAGCTGAACACTGCAAGAATCAGAACATGACATTTTTATTGGCATGCAACAATAATTTCCAAGGATGATGACTAAATGGAAAGGTTTATGAGTAGTCCACGGGGCAAGTCAGAGTTTCTCATAAAAAAAAAAAAAAAAAATCTTATCTTAGGTTGCAAATTCCACTGCCTAATTAAGTCCATGGAACTGTAAGTCTGTTGATTTTGCAACAATAAAATATGCTAGAACTCGGATCTCTGTTTAAAAAAAAAACAAACAAAAAAACAAACAAAAAAACCCAGTTGAAACACAAAGGTTTCTCATAAACTAAATATTAGCTGTTGCCTTTTTTAGAGGAGCAAACGCAAAGGTTCAAATAAAATTCAGTTCAGTACCCTCCAAATTCAATTCATTACTCTTGATACTGTAGCTTTCAACTATTACAGCACCACTTACAGGAACACCCAAGTGGAAAGTCCCCCGTACTCGAAGCACAAACGCGTCCGACCCTCCAAGGAATACATGTAAGAGTGACCATCTACATCTACGTCTCACCTGAAGTCCATAAAGCAAACATATATGCACATACACTTGAACACTCGAGCCTGTCATTAACGCGTGATTCACGTATTCTCACAGGGTACAGCAAAACCTAAGCCGAGCCCTGACACTCTTGGCCAAGCGAACATTTCCAAGGCAGTTCTGGCCAGGCAAAGATCCGCGCCGGGCGCTGCCGGACCCTTGCCCCCGGACCAGAGCGCGGCTTTCCCGCGGCGCCCGCCGCCTCTCACCTGCCGCCGCCGGGGCGGACGCGGCCCCTGCGCGCACCTGCTCCCCGGAACGCCCCGCTCACCTCACCGCAGCGAGCCCCCTCCGCCGGCAGGGAGCCCCTTCCCCGCAGCGGCCCCGCTCCCCGCCGCCGACCCGCCCGGACCTGCCCCGCGCCGCCCCCGCGCCGGCCGTTACCTGAGCGGCGGCGCCTGCAGGGCCCGCGGGTGGCGCGNACCTCTCTTGACCAATGAGAAAAGGAAACCAGGCTGAGGGATTCGCAGGTAGTCCACGTGAGTGCCTCTTTCCAATTGGTCGTGGGCTCTTGAGCGACACGCAGTCTGACCAATCACAAGAGTGACAACAACTCCCGAGAGACGCGCGGGAGGCAGCGGCAGGAAGGAGAGGGGGCGTTGCTATGGGCGCCTCGCTCTCATTGGTCAGCCCCTGAGGGCGGGTAATAAATAAGAGAATCAGCCAGTAGGAGAGTGGGACAGGCAGTGATGGACGGGCAGGACAGCCAATCACAGTGTGTTTATAGCGGCTGTGGCTGAAGCTGTCAGTGGGGCGGGCATTCGGCCGATCCCGANCATTCGGCCGATCCCGATCCCGGTCGTGATCCCGGTCCCGACCCTCGTCCCCGATCCTCGTCCCCGAGCCTCGTCCCCGCCCCACCCTTGAGCCCTTCGCATCTCGGTGACGGCAGCCGGGCTGGTGGTGGTAACCCTGCTGTTATTGCCTCTAATTACCCGTCCCCTGCTACGTTTCCCACAGGACTCATCCCTTTCTCTGGTCTCCTCCTCTCTCCTGGACTTGCAAGTTCAGCGTTTACTCTTCCCATTCTTCCCATTTCCTGGTGTCGGTCACACAGCTCGGCCCTCCCCCGGTCCCCGCCTGGAATCTGCTTAATCCAGCTCAGATATTCTGGGGGTTCGGCTGCCAAGATGAAATGAGCCTGGGACCTTTCACATACAAACTGTTATATTTCAAATTATCACTTATCCACGTATAGGCAGCCCGTAACAGGTATGGAAAAAAATACCTTTCTTCCTTCTGCGCTCCACTGCCAGATTCCAAGTATCCGTTCCAAAGCACGGCGGGACTAAAATATCTCATTAAACAGTTGTGAGGAGGATTTGGTTTTGTTTTACATTGGCGAGAGGCTGATTTTTTTTCCCTGACCTCATCTTTGGCAGAGGCTGAGCTATTTTTACTGAAAGTCTTCAACAAACAAAGTTCACTTACTGTACAGTTTTGGATAGAATAACCAAATCCCAAACAGTTAAAACCCAGAGGAGTTGTAATCAAA
>VYXF01006138.1:725872-751637 GCA_013397295.1 Polioptila caerulea | reverse complement strand
GGTGAGCCCCGCGCTCCGGGCAGCAGCGCGGCCGCCGGTCCCGGCCTTGCCCATACAAGGCAGCTGCCGGCAGCGCNCGGGCGCCGTCGCCCCGGAGGACGCGCAGGTGAGGGGGCCCAAGGATGCTCGGGGGTGTCCCGGGTGAGCCCCGCGCTCCGGGCAGCAGCGCGGCCGCCGGTCCCGGCCTTGCCCATACAAGGCAGCTGCCGGCAGCGCTGCTCCCGCCGGCGGAGCCGCCCGGGCTCACCTCCCGCCCGGCGCCCGGCGGGGTCCCGAGGGGATGTGCGGGCAGGGGAGCAACGATCCTGGAGGCGCTCGCCCTCCGGCATCCGGCCCTGCGAGCCTCCTGCTTCCCCCCCGGCAGGTCGCGGGTGCCTACGAGCCGCGGCTGAGCTTCCCCCCGAGGGAAGCCCGGACAAAGCCCGAACTCTGCCGCCTCCCGCAGCACGGCGGGACGAGGGCCCTGTGCCTGCGGGGAGAGGGGCAGGACGGATGGAGCTATTCGGGACGGAGCAGGAGCCAGACCCTGGCCCCATGCTGACTCTCCCGGGCCGTATTTCGGCTCTCCTCTACGATCAACACGTCCCCACGTGGGCAGACCCAGTCTGCACCGTGGCGCTGACAGCCCCGTCCACCGACACCGCCGAGCTTTGCCGCGTGGCTGGAGTGTGCCCCAAGTCGGGGGGCTGTCACCTTCCCCGTCACCCTGGCAGTGACAAAGGCTCTGTGGCGTTTGGGGACTTGCCCGGGGCACAGGAAGCAAAACCTGTTTCTTCTTTGTGGTTGAGAAAAACCCTTGGCCAGACCCTGGTCAGATCCCTGCACTGTGACTGCAGCAATAGAGACCAGGGGTGACACACAGAAACTCAGTTTCTAACAATTAATTAGAGCTGGGAAGACACTAGAATAGATGCCTGTGCAGCTGAGCCCCAGCAGAGAGAGTAGCACTCAGGATGAGGTTTTGGGCGCCGGATGTGGTTTAGCTGGGTTTGAGGCTGAGCACTGGGAGCAGTCCCAAACCAGCGCCCTTCATGTGGGCAAAGCTGCACTCCCCACAGGAGAGTGCCTGTGCTGTGATGGAGTGTGGGGAGGTGACCAGCCACTGGCAAAGGAAGGACTCAGAACTTCCACTGCTGAAAGGAGGAGGAGCTCTGAGCTGCCGAGGGCTATTTTCTGGCCCCTTGTCTCACACTCTGGGCACACTGGGAAACCCCAGGGAGCCCCTTGCCCCAGCTGGCTCGTAGGAACCTTCTTGCTGCAAAGTCCAAAACTCAAGCTGTCACAATGTACCAGAAATTAAGGTTGCACTGAGTTTTTCCTGGGATCTTGATTGCTTAGTGTCCCAATCCAAGATTCTTCACAGTCTCAGAAAATGGTACCTATGCAGCTGACCTGGTCCTTGCCCTCATAACTTTTGAATTTGCTACTTAATCCCAGCAGTAGTTGAAAGAGCAGATGTTTTATGAAAATAAAAAATAGATGGAAGAGATGCCACCAATAATAAAATGCCCCATAGCAAGCACAATCCATAATGAGACACCAGAAAATCTCAGCAGAACAGTGGTGGGGGAAAGGAATGGTTCAGCCAGAGATTGGCCTCAAAGTCAGCAGTCCCTACACAAATTTATCCAAAACTGGGCTTGTCCTCGCTCTGTGGGCTGTTCTCTGCACTGCTCCCAGCACAGATTCCCTTTGCTCCTGCTGTCTGGCAGTGCCTGCTCCCACTCCTCGTCTGGATTTGCAGCAGGGCCACAGAGGACCTCAGGCTGCTGCGAGTCCTGTGCTCTGCCCGCCTTGGCCTCTCAATGCAGCCTTTCTTCACTGCCTGAGGAAACCCACTTCCTCCAGCACCATCAGCCTTACATATAAAACCCTGAGTAATTTTGGTCTGGGCATTTTTCTGCCACTCCCTCCCGTGCTGAGCTGCCTTGCAAGCGGTGAGAACAGCGCAGGGCTGGGAGTAGCACGAGCTCATAAAGCCTGGTCTGTCGGCACCACCAGGGCCATGCACACAGGCGGGCAGTGTGTCCACTTCAGGGTCCCACTGCCGATTTTCCGTGATTTTTTTCCCTTTGCTTGCCCAGGGCAAGGACAAGTGGATGGACTTGGCTCCACCTTGACAGGACAGTTCCAGCTCTGCTGCACCCACAACTGAGCCAAAGCTTGGTCCTGTTCTCTGGGTGTTTCCTCCATCTGTGTGACCCTGCATTCCCAGCCCAACATTTCATGTCATGCCATCAGTCTTCGATGCCATTTCTACTCATGCTTTTCCCTCAACCCCAGGGGCAGGGTGGGCCTTGTTTCCCTGCTGTCTTTCCAAGAAGGCTTGATCTTCTGGGCAGGGGCAAAACACTCACCTCCTTCAGCTCCTTGGCCCCATCCCTCCAGACAAAGGGGAGCAGGGATGATCTAAAGCACAGAAGCCCCTGTCCCTCCTTTTTTTCCACCAAGACCCTCTGGTGGGCAGACACAGTTCTTGCTGCAGGGTTTTCCATAGGTCTGTGATCAAGCCCACAATGCTCTTTGGGGCAGCTTTCATAGGGCTCAGCACCACTGAGGTCTCGGGTCACATCCTGAGCCCTGTAGGACTGCCCAGGGCAGGGCAGGATGCATCCTCCAAGCCTCACAACCTATGGAACCAGCAGTTACCAGCTGGAAGGACCTGGCGGCTGGGCAGGCTTCTTGATGTCCAGACATCCCCCAGTTCATGCCACGCCGCACTGGAGAGTAGACTCCCTGCTGACATGGGACTGCTGTTAAGGCACTTATTAATTTCTCCTAATGATGTGAATGCTTCCTCCACTGCAGCTGTGACTCCTGAGGTAAGCAGGGCCAGGCTGTCTGATGCCAGGGCTCCCTGCTGTTGCTGTATTGCTGGGATTACACAACCCCAGAGAAGGGCAGGCTTCCCAGGCTGTGCATGCCATGGGTGTGCCCAGGAGCCTCTGGGCAAAGGAGTCTTCACCACAGCTCAGTCCCCTACTGGAACAAAATCAGACAGCATGGGAGTCTCACAGGTACCTTCCTGCCAAGCAAGGTGCTCCATAGCTGTGTGTGACCCATAGCAAATAACTGGCTGCTCTGACAGTAGCTGAGCAAGGAAGACAGCCTGCTTTCCCTTTTCCCTTGACAAGAAACTTGGGATAAGCCCCTCACCTCTAAAGGGAGAATCAGTGATAGAGCTTCCACAAACCTGTAGGAAAGAAGTTTTTTGCATTTCTCTCCCCTGGCTGGGTGAGGAGGGTCTCATGTGGCAGAGCCAGTGACACCCTGGAGTACTGTTCCTGCAGGCAGTGATCAAGCTGATGCTGCCCCATTACTGCCTGCTCTGGGCTGTGCTGTTTCTGTGCTGTTTTATGGATTTCCCTAGTACTGAAGTACCTGTGCTTGGCATTTATGGTGCTGTTTCCAGGGCTGCTTATCCCTGTTCCCACAACACTTGCTCTGCCCTGCTCTGCCGTGCCACCATTGGCTGGTTGTCCTGGTCCCCAACGCAGTGCCATCTGTCGAGGTGGTAGCTCTGCCTCTTTTTGTTTCCTCGTGGTTCAAGCCTGTAGCCCAGGATCCACAGATGCCCTGAGGAGGTATCTTCCTGCCTGCCTGGGCAGGTTGGGTGCTGGGCTGTCCCTCCCCAGTGCCACACTTGCTCAGCACCCCATATCTAATCTGCCCCTGTCTCGTGCTCTGCTCATGGCCACCTGCCTTCTCAGTCAGGAGACCTGGTTTCTATTCCTGTACCTTACCTCAGCCCTTGCTTTGCAGTGTGCCTGGCCTGGCAGCCCTCCAGGGCTGAACCGGGTGCTCAGCACCCCCAGTTCAGCACCCTCAGTTTTGACGCCTGCAGAGCTCGCAGGGGCCATGAGGGGTGCAGTGAATTAAACTGCTGCCATGATGAGCTTCACTTTGGTCCCCAAGTAGGCTACAAGGTCAGATCTGTGCCTACACTTACTGCCTGGACTCCTCGCAGCAGAGGGAGTCTGTTCAGCCTCTGTCAGCCAAGATGGGGATGGGGACAGTCCAGGCATCAGCCCTGGCAGGGAGAGCACTGGAGCCTGCGGCCAGTGCAGGCCTCTGGCATCCTGCCTCCATCGAGGTCCTGCAAGGTATCCAACTGGAGCTGAGTTTACAAAGCAGTTGCCCCTTGTGCCATATCCTGTCTCTTAGCTTGCTTCATCACAATGAGAGTGTTTGCTCTACAGCATCCCTGGGTGCATCTGGCACCTTCCTGAAGGGCTCCAGAAATCTCTTCTGCCACTTGTTTGGTTTTACTTCTTTATTCCAGGAAAAGAGATCAGCTAGTATCTTATCAGGAGCTATTCCAGTTTTGCTTTTAAAGGAAATGAAGAGTCTTGGTTTTAAATCCCACTATATGGTTTTATTTGCATTTATATGCAAGCTTTTTTTCCTTGAAGAGATTGTCTAATTACCGTTGGTTGGTAACCATAAAATGTTATAACTGGCAACAAAAGATAATTTCTACACTTAATGAAGCAGTTTGCTAAGCAGTAGGATATAACTGCTTTGATTCATACAGGTCACAGTTGATGCTGTTACTTTTTAAACATTGTATTTTTCCATTTTACTAGGTTATTTGCGAATGGAGCTGTTACACTTAAATGGAAATTGAATTCATTTCGTGCACCAAAATAGCATTGTAGAAGGGTTTGGGTGCCTTTTCAATGAATCAGAGCAGTGGTTTGACATGCATTCTGTAGGAAGCTGGTTTAAGTGAGGTGCTATCCTCAGACAGTGACAGCCTGTGCAGGAGGATACATCCACAGCAGGGAGTCCTGCTCCCATGGGCACTTTCTCTGAAATCCTGGGTGAGTCCTTCTCATCTTTGTGCTTAGCTCTCACCTGGGACTCTGTGCACCTTTTCCAGAGGTGGCTGCAGCCTGCACCCTGCTGCCCTGCTCACTCTCAGTCCCCAGGAGCCAGCCTGCCAGCCTTCCTCACCTTCATCTCATCCTAAGAGGGATTTTAAAAAGTGCTCAAGTCTGTGGATTGGTGCTGGGTTGGTGTTGACCTTTGGGGAGCTCTGGCTGCTGTTTCTGTCAGGCAGGATGGAGGGTGCAGAGGATGCTGCTGAGAGTGGCAGGATGGTTGTGGCAGAAGCTTGTTGAGGGGCTTGTCCAGCTGAGACCCTGCTCTATGTCATTGTTTTATTCTGAGAAGCAAATAGATGGTGGGGTGGCTACTGTGGCAGAGGATGCAGACACGGTCCGCACTCTGTGTGACTAGCCTGGCACAACAGTGACTCTGTGCTGCTTGTGCAAACCTTCCTCAGCCCCTCGCTTGGCCCCTGAGTCTTGGGCAGGGAGAGCAGGGCAGGAATGGCCCCGTTTCCTGCAGATCTGGCTTCCTTCACTCCTCTCTGTTACAGCATAATTTTACCATGTCTGTTCTGAAGCTGGTGGGAGCTTGGGTCGATACATGGAGGTCCCTCAGTGTCGACAGACAGTGCTGGAGAGGGGTCGAAGCTGTGGGCTGATGTTCGGAGTCCTCCCTTCCCTCAAGGAGCTGAGAGTGTTTCCCACCCTCGTCTAAGGCAGGGGCTGCTTCTTGGTTGGCTGCATCCCTCCTCCCCTGGGACCACTCTCTTCCTTTGCCCCTCTGGTTTCCCAGACAGAGGTCACTGCAGTCAGCACAGTCTGATGGGAGCTGCTGCTCCAAATCCACCAGCCCTGCCCTAATGTGGTCTGGGATCTCTGGTTCTCACCACGCACAGGCTGATCCTGGAGAGTTAGCACAGATACGGGGCAGAGTGGGGCTGCTGCCAGGGGACCAGCTCTGCTTCAGCAGGCACCTCAGTGTAACCAATCAAGCTCACCCTTGGTCCCCTGTCAGGGAAACAGAGATATTCTTATGGTCAGAGGTCTTGCTTACAGATCCCGGTACAGTCTAGCTGCTTTGTTATGGATCCAAGGGTGAGTGCACCTTTACCAGCTTGTCCTGAGGTGCTGCAACTATCAGGTCTTGGAGAATCACTGAAAAAGTGAAGCATTCACACTAACTCCTTCCATTTGCATCTGAAACAAGAAGGGCATGGTTCCTTCTTGTCTCCTGAAGCTGGTGAGGGTGATGCCGTAGGCAGTAGAGCCGTGGCTTTCCTGGCACATGGTGCAGGAAGCAGAGCTTCTCCAGGAAGACGCCAGGGGAACGAGCTCTGACCTGTGTCTCTATAGGTAACCGATAAACAGCTGAAACCATCAGCACCCAGTGACTGGGGCAGCAACAACTGCACGGAAGCTGGGGATTTTCTCACCTGTTTGGTAGCAAGCTCCAGAGCAGACCAGGAGCTGGAGCCCTGAGGATCCCAGCCCGTGCGGGGTTTGCTGGGTCTCCCCCAGCACAGGCAACTGCAGCAGTGCTCTGCTCTCCCCTCTGCACCGCAGGGTTTTGTTTGCATGGCAATGGGTTGCCCTTTTGGATGGATGATAAAAGTGGCAAACAAAGATGTGGCACTGCAGCAAGGCCCTTTGGAGGAGTGTTTTTATTTTAAACTAAAACGGAAGTAAAACTCAGCGATTGTACCTTCTAACACGTACAGCTCACAAGGAACAAGTTGTACCTCTGGGGGATTTCCCCAGGTGCATTGCTTGGAGACTGTGCTGGCTTTGGATGTGCCCTTACCCCTTAGGAGCTGACAGATGGGTGATGGGAATCTTTTGTCTGCCTGTCCCCGGGTGATCAGGATTTACTCAGTCCTTTGTTTCCTTGGCCATTTTAAGGCTCTTCTCTGTCTTCCCACCATCATCTCTTAATGTCTTGAATCCTTGTGTTAGTCTGGATTAGGCTCTCCTTTTTTTCAGGCTCTCCTTTGTTTCCTGAGCTGGGTGTGCTGTGATGTGCTGGGCTGCATGACTTGCTAATTGAGGTGCCATCAACGCTTGCCA
This sequence comes from Polioptila caerulea, assembly GCA_013397295.1. Taxonomy (NCBI): domain Eukaryota; kingdom Metazoa; phylum Chordata; class Aves; order Passeriformes; family Certhiidae; genus Polioptila; species Polioptila caerulea. Next base: position 744,741 of record VYXF01006138.1, on the reverse strand, counting down.
TACTCAAAGCGAGTCCCTTGTTCTTCACCTGCCAATTTAAAATCCCGTCTGCAATTCTCAACAAACCATGTTTTACACACCACAGTGCTGTGTTGCACCAGAGCCACAGCGGCCCATCCACCCAGCAACCATTTTCTTTTGCAGTGATGGACACCAGATAATTTTGTGGGAAGAAGCCAAGTGCCTTCTTGGAGAGAAGATCTTAGGGAAATGCCAAGTCCCACTAGCTCTCCCTCTTGCAGACAGCAGGAAGATGGGCGTGCAGCGGGGTGGGGGGAGCTGCTTGTCCCCACAAGCCCTCCTGTCCCACAGCACCTCGTGGCAGGGATGCCAGTTCTTGGCATGCGGGGAGGTGTAATGGTGTGTACAGTCCAGACTCATCTGCCTTCTCTCTGACCTTGTGTGTAAAATCACCCATTTCCCCCCGAAAGATAAGTTCAGGCTGCCTGGGTTCTGCAGATGCACCAGAAGTTCAGACTGTTTAGGCTCTGCAAAGACCTCTGCATGGACCCATTTGTCTATTACCTTTCAGTTCAGGAGTTCAAACTGTAGTTAAAATGTGTGGGTTCTGCAAAGGACTTTGCAGCTTTAGGTTGGTAGAGACATTAAGACCCATTTCTCCTAAAGATCCTCACCCATCGAGCTGCTTGTGAAGGAAGACATTAGCCCCATCTTGCCTATCACTTTTCTAGTCAGAAACTGGGATGATGGTTTCAGAGTTGCTCAGTTGCTTTGTGCAAGACAGCTCTCCACAAATCTTTCCTCTGCGTGTACTCAAGTCATGTCTTGCCACCCCATGAGAGGCTGTCCCGGGCACAGGCCAGCTATTCAGAGCAGCACATAGCCAGGCTTGCCACTGGCCAGGCACCTGGCCACCACCTTTCCTGTTTACCCCAGGGTGACAGCACTGCTCTTTGTCTCTGTGTTGGAGCAGGTAGGTGAGTGTTTACTGAGCAAGCATCCGCCAGTGCCGAGCCAGCATCCGGAGCTGGTGGGATCCCACCCCGTGCTGAATAGCAGTGCTGCATTTAGGGCTGGAAGTTGTCACGTGAAGACCTGTGCCTTTTGGTGCCTGGTCCCAGAAAACCCAGTGCTCAGCTCTTTTCCTTCCAGGTGTTATTGGTGTGTCCTATGCCTGAGCTCTGGCAGAGCACCTCGCTCTATTTGAAGGCATCTTCTGGCCGTGCACATCTGGATCCAGCGAGGCCAAAGGGAGCATCACTGAGACCTTTGGTCTTCACGTTTAAGTTGCCCCAACTGGGGTTCCCTGTGAGAGCTTGTTCTCTGAATGTGCTGAGCAGAGTTGTGCATCCCTGCAGGAGCCCTCCTGGGACTGGGGCCCCGGGCTGGGGAAGCACAGCTCCATCAGGCTGCTCCAGGGTTTTGAATTCTCCAGCTGGTCAGGGTCCTGCAAAGGTCTTGAGAGAGCAATGTATTGTGTCTTTTTTTAGGGCCTGTTAAGTGCTATAGCTGGAGAAGAGCTCTGATAACTCTATCTGTTCTGAAGAGCTTTTAAAAACTGCTGAAATTTCCCCAAAACAGTGTAAGAATGGGCTGCTTTGCTGGTGGATGAATGTTTCTTGCTGATATCATCTGCTTTGGCTGCTTCTTCACTGTGGAGAGAAGGGGCAGGATGATGGATTTGCTTCAGTGCCTTTATTTTTTTCTGTAACTAGCTCATCAGTCCTCTGTGGCTTGGATAGAAACAGAAATTGTCAAAATATTGACTATGAGGTGTTTTTAAATTGGAGAGTCCATCCTGATGTGGCTATATTTCTCTGTTTTCTTCCTGTTTATACCCTGAAAAACCCTCACAGGATCTGTGTTAATGAACAGGCAGTGTAAGAGTCTTGTGGTTTCCCTCCTCCCGTATGCTGTCACACTGTCTAGCAGATGTGGAACTGGGGGGATCCTTGATTTCTGCAGGTTCCCTTCAGGGAAGCTGCCCCTTTTTGCTGTGGTGGGAGGCTGAGTAGCTCCCCATTTCTATGACAACAGTTGTACTTCATTTCATGGTGGTGATGTGTTCATAAATAGCTCACAAAGGCAGTTCCTAAAGCACAGCCCCAGCCCTGTTAGCTGTAGTACTCTTGTTACCCATTTCACTTTCCCTCCAGCAGAAACCCACACTACTGCTAAAGTGACTCACAAATATATGCTTCACCTTTGCCATCAGCAATCTTTTTAAATATCACTTTTCTCCACTTCCTTTGGCCAGGGGAGCTAGAGAGTCTTCTTCCACATTTTCCTAATTTGTGTTTTTTCAGCACCACTTTTGACTCCTTCTCAATTAACCAAAAAAGACTTACCTAAATTTCTTACAGAATCAGGTCTCAGGTGATACTTTCAACAAACCCAAATCCTCTAAAAAAGTTTAAAAGTCACTTGAGGATAGAGGGAAAGTTCTGTTTCTGTCCTTTCCCCTCTGTTTCTGCTCTCACTGTGGGATCTCTGACAAAGTTCTCTGTTCCACAGGAGAGTGTCAGAAGACAGCAGGGGCCTTGGTGTCACCATCACCTTTTCATAGCACAGTGCTAGCCTTGCATCAGCCAAGGGAAGCCTCTGACTTCAGTTCAGTGACTACTGGCATTCCTCAGACAAGCCTGGAGAAAAACTTGACAGCTGCAACACTGAGTGCCACTGGGGCCCACGCTACAGAGGTGGACGATGCCTTCAGCCCCACCACCCCCGTGACAGGCTCCAAGGCAGAGAGGCTGCAGGATTCTACCACTGCCAGTCCTGGGGACATCACAGTTACACATCCTGAGCATGACAACAGGAGCTTGTCAGTCAACAGCAGTACTGAAATCCCTTCCCCTACCTTGACTGCCAGCACTCTAGAAGAAAACCAGCCGAGCCATGAAGCCACAGAGCCTTTCAGCAGAACTGATGAAATGGATGATGGCAGCAGTGCAACCCCCACGCCTCCTCTGAACACTGTGCCGGGTGAGGTTTTGCCTTTACTGCTTGTGCACAAAGTCCTGCCTCAAGGATGCACAACCTGGAAATGTCTGAGCACTTTCCTGGTAACTGGAGAGAGGGAGAAGGGAATGAGACACTAAGCAGAGCCAGTTCAATGCAACTTATTTGCAGAGATGTTAGTTCAGCATCCTCTTTGTAAACCTCATGAATTTTGGTATTAATTGTGTTGGCTGCTTTCTGATGAGGACATTGATTGTATGCAGGGACGTGCTTCATATATATAATCTGAAACAACATGCCTTAGCAGCACTGCCCAGCTGGGCCTTTCTGGCATCAGGGCTGGAGGCTCAAAGGGAGCCTCCCGGGAGAAGCACACACACCCTCCCTTAACACAAAACATGGAGATGGGCAAGCACAAGTGACAGCTCATCCATCCCTGGACAACCACAGGAAACCCTATCCTACCTTCAGATCCCTCTGGGCAGCATGGGAACTGGCTACAGGGTCTGCAATCCCAATTTTGCCCATCTTGGGTCCTGCCAGGTTGTCACACACCCCTAATGCAAGGCAGATACTGATTGATCACTGATTTGCATGGTGTTCACACACAACTGCATTGTTTTCCCTGGCTTGTGTCACATAGTCCCGCTGTTCTGTGGCACACTGACACAGCCTCAGGGACACAGCTACCCAGCCCCTGGGCAGGCTCCTTTGTGCTCCCTGTAAGGAGGGATGAGAGGCCTTTCCCAGTGTCTTGCTCTGGGGTGATCCCCAGCTGTGTGTGGAGTTGTTTAAGCTTGTCTGCTTGTCTTTTGTCCCCAAGGACAGGCCTTGTGGGCCCAGCTGAGGTTGGCTGACATTGCAGATTGGCACATATGAAAACTGAGAGGACTTTCTAAGCACTGTGGGTTATAGTGTGGCTCAGCTGTGGCTGTGCTAAAGGTTCTGCTTGTTTTCTAAATGATGGACAATAAGCTGCTATTCCTATAGTCCCAGCAGTCTTTCTTACAGTCTTGCTTCCATCTTATCCAGTCCCACAGAACAGCATGCTTGTACTGGATCCTTTGAAATAACTGCTTGTTCCTATTTTGCAGCAACAGCTAACAGCTCTCAGTCAGGGCTTTTTGATGGGCAAACCCTGGGGCCCACAGCAGCAAGGTCTGAAACCAAGCCAGGAAGGAGCCCTGTGGGTGCCACAGAGGAGAGCACTGTGGAGCCCAGAACTTCCTCTGCTCCCACCTCCATCGTACGGAGCACGTCCTTTGCTACTGTCTCTGGTACTGTGATGGTGACACCCTTTGTGACCAGCTCCATGTCTGCCAGCACAGCTGCCATCCCCACCAGCACACCCACACTGGCACAGTCGTTGGAGCCCAGGAATGAGAAGGCTTCTGTGTTGGACGTTGGTGATGACAATTCAGGTAAATGCTCTGATTTTAATGGGCTGCCCAGGCTGGTGGGATCACCGTCCCTGGAGGTTTTTGAGGAAAGACTGGATGTGGCACTCAGTGCAATGGTCTAGTTGACAAGATGATGTTAGGTCATAGGTTGGACTGATAATTGCACAGGTCTTTTCCAGGCTAATAGATTCTGTAATTGTTTTGTACCTGTTCTCACAAAACATGGCAAAGGGCTGGAGCTACCTCAAATTCCCTCTTGGTTGTACTGAGCAGAACTAGAAAAGACAAAGCTTTGCTGCTCCAGCCCTTGAAGGCTCTCCTTTGGCCTCATTCCCTTGGTCTCCTTGCAGAGCTACCCAATTTGGCTGGTAAAACGAGGGCTGATCCCTTGGTAATCACTGTGATCTCCGTCTTCATTGTCATGGTGGGCATCCTGGGCCTGGTGGGCTTCCTGCGATACCGCCAGCACAACAACCGCATGGAGTTCCGGCGCCTGCAGGACCTGCCCATGGTGAGTCTGCCTTCAGCCCAGCCTGATGTGGGCTGGCGTGCCACTGACTGCTTTGCAGTTCTCCTTCTTCTACATTAGCAATGCTGTGGGCATTTGCAGCAGCACCAATGCTGATCACACGCTCCTGTTCCTCCTTAGGTCCCTCTCCTTCCATCCAAGGTTTGAATCAAGACAGCAAGTCTCAAGGCTGGGCACTAAAGAAGCTCTCTGCCTTCCCCTCACTCTGCAGGGGAATGCTGAGAGGTTAGAGAGGGGAAGGAGAGCTCCATCCAGGCTTGTCCTGAAATGACACCTTCCTAACCGCTCCTCCTGTTTTCTGATATATTTGCTTTGTAACTATGACAAAGCAGATTTTGTGCTCTGTTCCAGGGAGGTTGTCTGTTTGTCTGTTTGTCTGTCTGTGTTTAACCCTTTGGGAATATAAAAATATATGAGGGTTCCAGAGGCTGGACTAGCTGTGGGGAAGCTGCAAATAACTCCCTGAACTTTCTGGGATAGAGGAGTACTGCAGCTAGCAAGCAAGCTGATGCTGTTTCAAGCTGAGTGGAGTTTTCAACAGCCAGAGTTTTCCACATCCCTGCAGCAGGCAGGCAGTTCCTGCACACACCTCTTCTCCCCAAAGGCTGCAGCAGGAGGGAGATGGACAGTCCAAAGATCCAGAACTGCACAGTGGCAGCATTTAGGTGGATGGCTTGGCAGATGGGCCACACTGTGACGGTGTGGCTGAGAAGGCTGTGCTGCCTGCACAGCAGTCTCCCAGGCTGGGACCGTGATGCCATCGTGCAGACATCTCATTAAAGCACCCTCTTCTCTGCTTCCAGGATGACATGATGGAGGACACCCCTCTCTCCCTCTACAGCTACTAGGCAACCAGGCTGCCCACTGCCCAGAGGAAAAGGCCTTGAGGACTTGGTCCCAGACGATCTGCTGAGGAATGAGGGGCTGTGATTTGCACACAACTGAAAGATCCTCTTCAGATGGTTTTTGGTTTTAGACATTTTAAACAGTTCAGTGTTGAAGTTTCTATGCTGCGAATCAGAGCCCAAGTCTGACCCTTTTCTCCAGGCTCTCCTCAAAATAATGCCCTGAAGAGGTGTCTCCTCCTTTTAGTGTGGCAACCAATTAGCCAAGACAACCTTGGCCATGGTGTTCTGCATGCATTTCTGCATCTCTTCTGTTCATCTTGGTGGCTGCTGCCTTCAAAGCAGGTGGGCAAGTGATCCAGACTAGGGCTCTTAACACTGGTGGTGTCAGCACAGTGCCAGCCATGGAGACTGCTGTTTTCTGAGGAAGCCAAGGATATGGAAGTCAGTTCTATTGGGCTCCCTCTTGTTCTGTATTTTTAAGGTTGTTTGTTTTGGGAGTTTTCTTGCACTTTTTTTTTGTTCCTGTTTCAGCTTTAGTCCCAGGATTGGCATCACCCATCCTGAAACACCTACCAGGAGGATAAAAGACTACTCTGCTTCCTTTCTAGATGCATACCTTTTCTCCTTAACCAAGGAAAACAGTTTTGTGGCCACTGGAGAAGTGCCCCTGCTACCTGATGTTGCTTTGAAGTTGCTGGGGGGAAAATGAACATAATGTTAGCTTAACCGAGCTAGATAGGATTCAGACTATTGCCAATTAGACACACTCATTTGGTCTCACCAAAATTAGGAAACTGTGCCTCCTACACTTGGTGCTTTTGGCATATGTGTAAACTCCTTTCCCAAACTTAGTAAATGCTTTAGTCCATTTCCCTGCCAGGGCTAACACAACCTTTCCTCAGGTACCTCCCATTTTGCTTCTAGCATCTGGTTGCTGGGAGTTGTTGTACAAAACTCGTACTTTGCTCTCCCTCCTGTGCTATGCAAGGTTGAAGCTCCTCTACTTTCTAATGTTGGTCTTTTGAGCCAGTTGGTGTCTTGTCCTGAGGACAGATCCTGGATGTAGGTGCCTTCCTCCCCTTCCCTTTCTTGATGTTATGCTGATTAGATTCTGCACTTTTGTCTCAAAATATCACTGCTGTAGACTGCATCCAAGGCTCTTCAGGCCTTTCAATGAAGCCCACAGACCAGAGCTTCTGAGTGTAAATCAGAGGATCTTTTGGTGCCCTTGCCTCAGAAAGACCAGAGTGTGTGTGACAGGACAGTCTTCATGTAATTACACCTGCTCCTGTTTTCTAACTCACATTTGACTGCAGGCAAATGGAAACACATGCCTTCTCTAGAGTGTTTGATAAGCCAGTTGCTCCCTCAGGAAACAGCAAGGGCTAGAGTTTATCTGCCACATTGCTCTTAAAAGCCTCGGTTTCTCCTCTCCTTTCAGTAGCAACATCACTGAACCCCACAAAGGACAAATACCAGGCCTCACTTGCAAAAGGACCTTTTTTCCCCCTGTGCTGTTATTGGTTGTCGTAGCAGGGAAAGGGAATTTCCCCACCAGCTGAGCTCAAGTTACCTGGAAAGCCCAGAGGTAGGGCAGAACCTGTCTGGGTCAAATAGATGAACTGGGTAAGGCAGCAGTTCCTCCTCCCTGTGTTGCTGCTTCCAGGGGCTGACAAATGGCTGCAGTACAGTTGGGGTTCAGCTGTTGGCTTTGGCCTTCCATCTGTGTACTGATGCCCAGTAAAATAGGGAAGAGGGTTGGTTCTCTCCTATGATTGCATGAGAACTGAAGAGCAATTGTCACAACTCCAAAGCTTTTGTATCAAGCATTGTCTGCACAGAGAGATCTCCCTAGCTACAGACTTGTTTCCCCTGCCGGAGGGCAGGGTGCTACTGGTTTTCGGCACAAAGTTGGCAAGTTAGTGGTGGAAAATAGAACTCCATCCTGGCTGGAACTGGTGCAGGCTGGCATATCTGGGAAGTGTGTCTGCACACAATCAAAAGGGCAGGGGCTGGTTGGTCTGGTTTCCCATGCGTCACTGTCCAGGGGAAAGGGGTGAGGAAGAAAACTCACCCAACACCAAAGTGCAACTTTGTTTGTAAAATTAGTTGATAGTGGATTTTTTTTTTTTTCTGCAATAAAGTTACAAATGTCAAAAGTGTCTCAGTCTTCATATTTTCATTGCAAACATTTAACTGAGAAGCTTTTATAGATCACAGTGAATTCTGTGATAAATAAACAGCAGCAGTTTGGGGCACAAAGACTCACAGAGCTGATAACTACAAAATGCCAGACAGCTATGAGCCAAAGCTCTGACAGTTCAGAAGGACACCACCCCCTGCCAGTGTTCCTTCTTGTCAGGGTCATTCCTGGTCTGGGTCGACTGAGATTAATTTATGTACAGTTAAATCAGATGAAATCTCTCTTAGAGAACCTCACTAGACCAAATAATCTAATCTACACCTTTAGACTCCCTTCCTTTGCCTTTGAAGATATTCCCATGTTGTCAACAGTAACTCCAAACCTTATTTATAGAAATATCCTGAAAACCAGCCTAATCCAAACCTAAATAGCATCATCTGTCATGCTTCTTTCTATAGCAGAGCAGACAAAGCAAATTGAAAGGCATATACTTTGTTTTGTTAAGCTTTATAGCTGTTTTAAACTCTTCCCTTCAGAGCTCAGACATGTAGTGCTCAAAAGCCCAGCTTCTGCTACAGACCTGGTAAGAATCTCTCCTGAGCTAAGAGTCCTTCCTAGCTGTTAAAATACTTTGGCAAAATCAGTCAGCTCATGTCATAGATTGCTTGTATTAAAGATTTTCTATTGCAAAAGCAAAATGTGGTGAGTGAAACTACTTGGTAATTTGGCTTATGCTGCTTTCTAAAGAGTTCCCACAACAAATCTAGAAAAGCAAATCCTTGGAAGATCTAGAGCAAGGGGAGAGCAAACAAAGACTTTGTAGCCTAGCAAAGTGCTTGCTGAGTAATCTGAAGACACGAGGGTGAACTCTAAACCCTGCAGAGATTTCAGTCCTGTCCCAACACACAACCATACAAAACAGAACAAACATGCCACAACTAAGCCAGTCTTCTCAGGTCTAAAGTCAGCATTATTCTGGTGGTTTATACTGGAGTGTTCTCTGTTCTGCCTTTTTACCACCAAACCCACTCAGAGCTGATTCATTCTCTGCAGAACAAACTGCTCAGCTGCCTTGTTGGACAGGTAGCTCAGAGCAGGGCTGTGTTAGCTGGAGAGGCAGCAGCAGGACAGGCTTGTGCAGGCAGCCACCCCTGGGACACACAAAGCTTTGCCTTTGCCCAGCCAAATTCTGACCTTCCAGCCAGATGATGCAACTTCTGAGGTGGCCAGGTTTGGAGATGGACCATGGGCCAGTTGTGTGGGCTTCACCTTTCCTGTGAATGATGATTAGCAAACCAATTCACTTGGGTTTAAAGTTAAATAGAAAGGAAAGAAACACAGGTAAGAGAAACCCAGAGTCTGAGACCCATCTGCCTCCTCTGCCCTTCCCTCCTACTCTCTCCGGACTCATGTTTTGAAGGGAAAGGGATTTGGGAAACTGAAAAGTGAGTCTTAGAGCTGCTGTGCCATGGGCAGGGCTACCTGTGCTTTGTGGCATTTCTCTGCCCACTCAGATGTCCTTCATGTGTCAGTGTCTGTATTTTAGCTTTAGACACTGTATTTAACCATCATGTCCCACTGCAAGTCTGTAAATAAGGCTACAGAGGGTGTTCAGAGACAGGGAAACTGCCACGAGGAGCACTGGAGTGGACAAGGCAGTGTGTGAGTCTTGTAAGACCAATCATCCCATAAGGATTTCCCATGGATAATAGTTTCCTGTGCTTGCTACCACTTACAGCAGGATGAAAAAGGCATTCCACTGATCCCGGGAACAGGAGTACAGAAGCAAGCCAGGGAGGCAGGACAGTAAATTTTCAGTAATGAAGACTATGAAATGATGCAGAACCTGGAAGATTTTACTAGCCAGTGTTCTTCTTATACCCAGGGGAGAATAGAAATGCCTACTGTCATTTCCCAGACACGTGTGAAGGAAACAAGAGGCTGCACACCTCTGCATTATTTATATTTAATTTTCTATAACTACATCAAATCAGTATAAATGTGGATTTGTCTTGGGGAAAGGGGTACAGTTTTTCTAAGTGTACCTCCTGAGCCTCTGCCTGTGATGTTCATGTACTTGCTACCTCTGCTTCACTGCATAGCAAAGTGAGACAGGAAATTTATTTCCAATATTCCTTTCCATCCCCCACAAAGAAAACAGAAATAATGCACTTACTGTCCATAAAACAGCCAAATTTTCAGTCCTACTGATACATACTGAAGTGATAAGCAAAGCTGGAAGACCATGACTGCAAATATAAAAGTCTCCCAGCAGTTTCCCAAAATTGTTTGTGGTTTGGTTTGTTCTAATCTCCCAGAACTTTGTAATGTAACAATGGGCTTCAAACTTCCCCACCCAAACACATTTGAATGAAGACTCTTCCTCACTTTGATACTTCATGGGTCATGTTTCCTCACAGATCTGAAAAACATCAACCTTCATCCAAAGCACAATTTCAAAACAATGTCAGAAGATAAAGCACTTGGAAGCTCCCAGAAGGGGACCTTCTAATTGTGCCAGGTGATAGGGAGCTTGTGAACTGGATCCCCCACCACAGTTAATTCTGCAACATTGGTAAGATTTTATAAGAAATCATTAACTACTATATGATAGGTTGATAATCTTGTGCATTTTAAATACAAAGGGATCGATTTATTCATCTGCTTGACAGCCTGCACAGTCTTCCTTGTGCTTGTTCCCACTTCCTGTCCAATAAGTGGACTTGAAAGACATACTCAACACAGGTCTGCTTCACATGCCTCAGCAGTTTATCAACAGTTAGCCTCAGTTCCTCTGTAATATTTTTTCTGTTCAATGAGCCATTGGCCAAATACCCCCCTGAACCACAAAACCAGCTTGATCTTGATTGGACTGACAGTGGTCACAGCTGCAAGAAAACAAGTACGTGTTTGTTCCTACTGTTCAGCTCCCCCTCTGTTTACAGGTAGACCAGATTCCCCACCCGCAGTTCAAATAAAGAGCTAAGTAAGTTACCAGAGGTATCCTCCCAGTCATAAAACAGGTCTCCCTGTGATGAACTGCCCAGAATTAATAAATCCCTGCAGCAGAAGCCTTTTGCTAGCTCTCTTTGAACTACAATGGAACATCTGTTGACAATCTCCCCCAGGGTAACTTCTCTCCTCCCCTGTTTTAACCCTCTCTCTCTGTCAGAAGTACACATCAGCTGCCATAGCACGACTCTCACAAGCCTTAGAATGTTTCCTTTCACTGGTCTTTCTTGGGACCGGTAGGAAGAGGGATGATCAGTCAGCCCTGTTCAGTATTTTCTTAAAAATTTGCTGTTATGTCCAGACTCCTGAAGCTCTCGATGCTGAATTACATGTTCTCCTTGGAACAAGACAAGATTCATGGGTTCTTGAATATGACTTTCAGCCAGATTTAGACATTCATTTGATTCTGACTGAGAAGAGTTTTACTAGGAACAACAGCAAAATTAGCAAAGTGTTCCTTTGTGCTAGTCCTGACTATGCCTTCTGACCACACAGGCAAATAAACACAGCTAACATGATCATTGCTTCAATTTCCCTTCTGATAATCTTAAGAGCAGGATGAGAAATTTTGCCCACTTTTTCAAAAGGATCTCAATATTTTTAGGTGGAAGGCAACTGTGGAAAAAACTATTTGTGGCTGTCTAGCAGAAAGGGAACCTGTTTTCACAAAGGGCTTAGAGAAGCACTGGGAAAAGAGCTCCCTTTCTTTTACAAAGTCTAAGCTGGTGTCATTCATTCACCTCTTCCCTTCCCCTTCAACAGACAGCAATTATAAAATTAAGTTATCTCAGAGGGAAATGGAATAAAAAAATTCAAACCACATAAGGAAATTTCACAGGGCCCTTTTCTGCCACTGTGGCACTCTATTCTCATAAAACAAACCAGCAACATCCCCTTTATGAGCGTCATGGAATTTTCTGTTCAAATAACAAGATTTCTCCACCTGTTTTTGTGCCACACAAGAGGAAGCAATTTACCAGCACTTGTCAAGTCAGCTGCTCCATATTGGGTCTTGACAGGGTAAATCTATGGTCATTCTATATCTGTTCTGTTTTTATTGTGCACAGTCTCCCTAAAAGGAACAATCCAAATTCAGCTCTACATCCAAGAGCTTTAGATAGCCAACAGTGTAAGCACAATCCAACATAACTCAAAACTTACAGTATAACTGGGAGAAAAACCTAGATATTTGAAGTAATTAGTAGAGAAAACACACTAAATTCTCTCAATTTGTTCTGATCCACCAAGTGAGAGCTCAGCAGACAGGATCACACATCCCATTCCATGGGAGAAGGCTGAAGTAGAGGACTGCTGCTAGGAATTCTCTGGCCTTGGAGGAACACCCCCAGTGCAGCCAAGCATTACAGCATCTCTCTCTCTGCAAGCCAGCTGGCAGCTGCCAAAGCTGATTGACAAATCCCAAATCAGACCCTGCACCAGTGTCTGTCTCCTGCAGTGAAAGAGCAGAACATGCAGAATGGTGTTGAAAGGGTAGAAGGGGCAGGTCTGAACAAGGGGGCATGAGATGGCAAACAACAGCTCAGGTCTCTGGCAGAGTGTGGGACTGTGCTGGTCTGAGAATCATTTATCAAAATGCCTGTTTCCCTTCCTGGAATTGCCCCCCTTGAGTCAGCCCACACCTCACAGCTTCCACTTGTGGAAAATCCAGGGAACAAACAAGTCAAGAAGGGTTCACCCACCCAGGGAAGCCAATACCCTTTCCAATTTTCAGTTGTTCCCGACAGTAAAGAGTGCATCTTTTAGTTAACATTAGAGGTCATGCAGCTCTAGCCCAGGCAGGTCGTTGCTGAGATCATCACTCCAGCTATTTCTAGCCACTTCTCCAGCACTGCTTTCCGCCAGCTCAAAACACAGCCTGGAGATATGTGTGCAATCTGCACCAAAAGACCAAAGAATTATCCCACCCCAGCCTTCTTACCCCGTGTGCCAGAGCTGAGAACAACAGCAGTCTATGTCTATCCCCTCCAGCACTGCTGCTGCAGTGTGGTCTGCAATCGTCTCAAACCCTATTAAAAACATCCTCATTTATCTCCCACTGAAACAGAAATACCAACAAGCACCCTCACAACTCAAATGAAAACAGGTGCCCATGGTTCCAAGTGTCCTACACTAGCAAGTTGCCAACACAACTACTGGGTGCCCCTGCCATAATAATTCCTGCAGGGTTTCTGATGCTACTATGTACAAATATTTGCTACAATAGTACAGCAACAGGAAACTAGCTGCTTATTATTAAATGAGAGAGTTTGCTTCAACATTTGACTAGTAAAGCTCTATATAAAAGTCTCCACCTGGCATGTGCCTCAGAATAAATGTTAGAGAAAAGCTTAACCCTTTGATGGGACATGCAGGCTCCTCAGGCATTGCCCTAACAGCAAGCTGACATGTCACAACTGCACCTACAAAGCAATTAATTGTAGCAGGTTTGCTAGTAAAGTCTGAATGAGCAGGATTAGTAAATTGCAAAAACAGCACACAGGGCAGTTGAATATGCCTTACAGCCTCCATTCATAAGAATCTTAAGCATCTTACTCAAGTAGGGCATGAATTTTTTTCTTTTAAAGGAACATTAGCCCTTTGTTCCTGATTTCTTTTACTGCTAAGTGTTAATGCAAACACAAGGGGATTTTATATCCTAAAAGCAAGGCACAAATCCAAAAGGGTGAAGAGGCTGAGGAGCAAACCTTGAAGTGAGCAGTTTTCACCTTCTCACTGGCTGTATGTCAGCACCAAAACAAAAATGGAGCCACATTAAAAAATGGTATCTTGGCACTGTCAGAGGAAGTGATAAGTATCATAATTGGCCCTCACATGCAGCTTTTCATTACCCTGACACTGCATGGGGAGGGAGGATGAAAGAACAGACAGGCACACACATGTTACCTCTGTCCTGGCATAGCAATACTGCTCTCAGAACTAAGTTTTAAATCTGGCCCAAGTGCTAGGCCTCTACTCCAAACTGTACTGTCTTCCTGCCTTTAGGCTCCTAATACTCAGCCCTCCCAGTAAAACTGAGCCCAGCAGGAGCTTCTCATCAGTATGACCTCTGGAATGCCCTGAAGAGTAGAGCTTTGTCATCCACATCACAGCAGGAAACCCTTCCAGGTTCTTGAAATCCTGAGGGTTCAGGATCCAGCCACACTTACCTTCAGGCACCTCCATCTCCATGGCACTGGAAAGCTCCTCAGAGCTGAAGTGTCTGGGGTGGGAACTCCAGCCAGAGATGGAGAAAACCACTCTGCCTCTCTCAGCAAGTTCTTGCTTCTCTCTAAAAGAAACGAAAAAAGCAGATTAGGCCAAAAGTTCGAGGATAGACTTGGTGAGCCTAAGTATCTTCTGACTACCTTTTGTGACACCTGTTACACATGGAGACACTGCTGTTATTCTGATTTAATAGCATCTTCTTATTCTTACATGGGTACAAGCAGTGGCACAAGGCAGCAGAAAACAGGTTCCATGACAGGCAGGAAAACATACTGGCAAAAATGTTCAGGCATTGGACTTTACCTGTCTATGGCACCAACAGCTCCAGCCAGCTCCATATCATTCAGGTTTAAACCACAAAGAATCAGCCACCTCTTTTCTGCTCCAAGCCAGGGTCACAATGCCAAACCCTTCCCATAAAGGGGTCAGTTTGTGTTGGAAAGGGACAACAGGACACCTGACCTGACCATGAGATCTCTAAACCAGAGGCTGGAAAACTATATCCCAAACTGTTGGTAACATTGGAGTAAGTGTGAAATGATTCCTGTGATCTCTTCTTTCCTTGCAGGTGCCATGGATGTTACTTCCTTCTAGAAAAGACTTTTCACTTGATCTTACAGATCAGAGACTGTAGATCTGATTGAAGGATAACACTGACAGTCCCTTACACTTAGCAATGCCTGCTGGAACAGTTACTGGGGGTGAGGATGGGGTGGGCACCACTTTGATGGGGTTTCCAACAGTCATGCCTCATGCAGCAGAAGGCAGCTCTGCTGAGCAATCCAGTTGTGTTTTCAGAGATGAATCGTCTGGCAGCAGAACCTCTGCCTCCCCACCTAGCCCTGATCACATTGTTCTCTCAGTTGTGCCAGCACAATTTTTTCCTGCAGCAGCACTGTGAACCACACCACTTCAGGGAAAAAAAAAAAAGCCAAACAAAACCCAACCAACAAAAAAGCCCAAACAATGACGCACTTGTTAGAACCAGCTCGGCTCCCTGATCGGATTTACAGCACACCAACAACTGCAGCAGCAGAAATTTGGGAGGCAATGTGCTGTGAGGCCAGGGCAGGCAAATGCAGAGAGATGGGAACATTTTAAGCTAATGTTGACAGCACAGACAACATCTCATGAAATCAGAGCTTAACAGGTGGGGGAGTGACATAAGGGAAGGCATTAGGCTCTAGAAAGAAATAGGGAATCAATATTTAATTACAGGAGAACTGCAATGAACTTCCATTATTGAAAACATCTCACCAAGTTGATACAATATTTTCTATCACAGAAAACCTAATAATGAATCTACAGTAACCTCCAGACTCAGTGTTCATCAATACTTCCCCACTAATAAAAATAGACATTTATATGCTTGTGGACAAGAGCTAGAAAGATCAGAAAAACAGACACGGAATTAGGATGCCCTTTAACTCCATTTCAGTTACCAAATTGTCCTGACTGTTCAAACAATTTGTGTGAGCCTCTCTCTCTCTCACATTAGGTCCCTACCTAATGCAGAGCAATTGTTCTTTACCAGGGTCAGAAAAAGGTTTCAAGAGGTGTGGATGGAAAGCAGAAGGAAAACCCCTTCTGTTACAATCAGTACAACATTGTGTCTTTGTCATTTACTGTTGTGGAGAACAATGAGAACTAATGATCCTTTTTGTATAAATGCTTCTCGATGACACCAAATCACACCGTATCCCACGTGACAGCAGCATTAGCCTGAGGGGGGGGTGAATGAGAGTGTTGTGTTTTTCCTAATAATAGAGAAAACCACAAAGCCACACCTGGGACACAGGCACCTCGCAGACATATTGCTGCCTTCCCTCAGGGAAGTGAACCATATTCTCTGGATGCTGGTTTACTGTAGCACAAAGCTGTCGGGAGGGGAGAGAATGCTGGAAACAGCGACATGAATTCTCAGCCAGACCTCTGACAGTTCGGACATCTGGCAGCTGTCCGAGGGCAGCTGGGGTTGGACAGAGGGTACAATGAAACAGAGCCAAAAAGATCTAAGGCTCTTCAACAAGGAAGCTGAGATGTCACTCATTTCTCTCCAGGGAGCAGGTCAGAGCCCTTGGTAGGGGTGGGGGAAAGCAAGGGCCAAGCTAGCAGAGGTTTGAGGCACAAACAAAGCCAGTTCCCACCAGCCGAGCTCGGGGAGAAAAAAATGTGAGGGATGGGGAAACTGGGAAGCTCAGGCACTTCAAATGAGCACCTCTTCTTAAATGTACCAATTATTTCAGTCATTGCAGTAAAACGCAAGTAAAATATTGCCCAAACAGCAACGAGGAGACTGCCCTGACAGAGGGCCTGGGTAGGACAGCAGCACTCTTGATGAAACAAAGCAGATGAGGTGGCTCAGGGAACAGCTCCAAGGACAGCTGTGAAGGGAACAGCAGGTACCCAATCTCCACGCCCACGTGGAATGAGCAGATGATGCCAACCCTCAGGATGCAAAGGTCTCAGTAACAGAGGCTGCCATTTAGAATCACAGAATATCCAGTGTTGGAAGGGGCCCACAAGGATCGTCGAGTCCAGCTCCTGGCTCTGCACAGGACAACCCCAAAAATCACCTGTGCATCTGAGAGCAGTGTCCAAAGGAACTCTGGCAGGCCCAGTGCTGCCACCCCTTCCCTGGGGGTCACCCCCTTCATGAGCTGCCTCAGAAGGACTGAACACCCTCCCTGCACTTAGCCAGAGATCACCTCCAGGAGAGGGCAGACACTGAAGTCATACCTGCCTCAAGCTTTGCTAGCTCAGGATTGAAACAGAAAGCCCCACCTCACAAAGCTGGCAAATCTGTTACCTTCTGCATCAGTAAAGCTGGAGCCACACACGGACATGAACTCTGCTCCACAGATACAAAGGACAGCTGGCAAAAGAGAACAGCAGGATGGGAGATCAGTCCCCAGCATCTCTGAGCTTGCCAGTCCAGCACCTGTGGAAGCAATTTCCACAGCAAGAGCTGTCCTGCAGAGCTCTGAGCAGCCGCCAGCCAGCAGCACCCTCCTGTGACAGATTCCTGCAGCTCCCAGGCAGCTGCTCCACTTGAAACCCAGAAGCTGCACTTGCTCCTGCAGCATACCTGGGCTTCCCCAAATTCCTGAAGGGGTATCCCCTCCACCTGATGTGGCCCAGCCTCTGTCGAGTGCTCTGCACTTCCATCCTGAGTTTGTACAAACTGTAAGACTGTGCTCTGTTAGATGGAGCTTTGTGGCTGCTCAGCAGATCTAGCACCTGAGACAGAGGGGACAAACACTTGCAAGCATTTTCCACAGGCAACCTCTGATCCAGCACAGCATTAAACCCTTCAGAAAAACCTCAGAACAACTGAGGAAAAGAAGGGAGCTGGACATATAACATGCCAACATAGGCAAAACCCTCTTATTTCCAGCATCAAAGATGCAAAGCCCTTTCTCCCTTGTATCCAACCCTTTCTGCTCACTTGTTGAGCAGGGAGATGGAGCAATCTTGTGCCAGGCTATGCTCAGCCTGTTGTTTCTTAAGCAGGACTTCAGAAACCTAGACAAGAAGTGATCTGTGTAAGAAGATCCTGTAGCTATCAGTGCTTTGGTTCCACTGCCTTTACTTTCACAACTCTGTATCTTATGGATCTGCTCCTCCTGGAGCTCTTTCTCCTGTTTTAGTCGATTCACAGAGGTATTCAATGATATGAACGGATGGGCAGAAACAGATTTCGAATGAGGATTACTTACAATTTAGTCCAAGAAAAAACATAGTGGTCTGGTTCAACTTCACAAGCTGGAAATACAGGGAGATCTGGATTCTAAACATGACTGAGGGGATCCAGCTGCCCTCCCAATACAGAAGGCATGGATACAATAAGGAGGAACTCTTGGGGCAGAACAAGATACAAGGAAACTCCACAGAGCAGTAAGTTTGCATGTCTGAGGTAGTTCTGTCCCCAAGAACTTACACATTTGGTGTCCTGAACTTCAAAAAACCCAGGACTACAGGCTGGAGAGCATTGCACAAGTACTATAAAGATTATGATAAGCAGCTATAAAGATTAGGGTAAGGAGATCCGAATCTGAGGCCCGGTCCCCAGTATGGCAAGTGCCTTGCTAGGGAACGCAGAATGTGCAAAGAACGTGTCCTTTCAGAAGGGGAAGGAGGAAGGATTGCCAGCACAGAGGCCTCACTGTTCCAGCGAGCAGCACCCACCCACAGGGACAGGTGGGGCTTTCCCAGAGTGCGAGCACAGGAAAATACGGCTAATCCCTGGCGGAGTGACAGGGCCGGGCACAAGGCCGGGAACAGCGAGGGGCCGCGGCGGAAGGGGGCTGGCTGAGCATGCTGGGACATGGAGTCCCCTCCGGGGGAGCAGGCGCACACGGAGGCGGCGCCGCGCACTACGACTCCCGGGGTGCTTTGCGCGCAGCGCCGTCTCCTAGGAAACGCTGGGCTGCGCGCGGGGGTCCCGCCGTGCTGGAACTACCGCTCCCGTGGTGCCCCGCGCGGCGCCGCCGCCGTCATGGAGCGGCGCGTGGCGGAGCGGCGCGTGGCGGAGCGGCTCCGCAGCGCGCTGGGCCCGCTCGGCCTCGAGGCGCACGCCTTCAAGGTAATGACGTCACGGTGACGTCACGGGAACACGTCACTGCCCGCAAAGCTGCGGGAGCGCGGGGCGGGAAGCGGGACCGGGACCGGGGCGTGCCGGGGGCCGGTGCTCCGAGGAGCGGGACCAGGGCGTGCCGGGGGCCGGTGCTCCCGGGCCGAGCGTGGCCGGGATCGCCCCGCGGAGCCGCTGCGGGGGGCGCGGGGGCCGG
>VYXF01006138.1:701647-717714 GCA_013397295.1 Polioptila caerulea | reverse complement strand
TCATTTGTTGTGCTGGGGAGTGCTTTGCCTGTTAAATAAACAATTTTTTTCCACTTTTCTCCAAGGAATTTTTTTTCCCTGTCCCGAACCAGCTGGGAGGAGGGGCGGTTCGGATTTGCTTTCGAGAGGGACTCCATCTGGAGAATTCCTCCCCAAATTTGCCCTAAACCAGGACACTTCCAAAATGTAAAAAACTGCCTTATTGTTGTGAAAAGTGAATTGGATGAAATACATCAATTTTAGGCTATGATGTTTTATTAAGTGTAGATTGAAGACATTTTTCCTTTCTAAACCAAGGATATTGGTTTCATTCATCAGTGCAGATACTTCAAAAATCTGTTGCTGTGGAATATGGAAAATAAACCTACTGGACTTGGTGTCAGAGGACAGTGCAGCCTGAATGACTTCACATTTATTTAGTCACATATCTGCGCTCAAATGATTTCTTGCACAGAAACATTCTAAATTCAGACACGTGTCCCCATAATGTGTACAGTGATTTAAGTTTCAGGTGAAAGAGCCAAATTTCACATTGAAGTCCAAACCTTTCATCACTAGGTGTGGTGAGAATTGCTTCCCACAGGCTCAGCTCTTGTTAGGAACACTGCAAACAACTCAGAGCCTGTTGTGGTGCAGCCACCCAGGGGTGTGCAGCACAGAGCTGTTGGTAATGCAGAGTTGTTTGACTGTACATTAAAGGCAAACTCCTGTTTTTTCTTCCTGAAGATTAATGCATGAGCAAAACCCATTTATTTGATTTCCTAGTTCAGTGTTCTTTTTGTATATACCCTTAAATTGTATTTTTTAAAAAGGAGACAGTAACAGCTCTAACACTTTCTGAAATAATTGTCCAAGCATGCTGCATTCCACTACTCTGCACTTCCCTCATTTCACCCTTTGCAAATTAGAACCAAGACATTTCTGGTTTAAGTCTTCTGTCTGTCTAGCAATATACATCAGAATATACATTTGCACACTGTCATGTATTATAATACAGAACACCAGACCCACTGAGAATTTCAGACTATTAATACATTTTTCAGACTATTAATACAATTAACCTGAGTACTTTAATATAATCTTTACATAACTGTTATTTTGATGTGTAACATTACTAAAATCTGCTTTCATGGGGCTTTTGCAAACATACTTTCCTAACCAAAGGGCATCATTTTGCAATACCTGTGAGACATAAAATGCTTGCTTTTGTTCTTTGAACTGTATTGATTTGTTGGACAATCCAGTAACATATTCAACAAAAGCCTGATAAAAAGGCTGGAATACTTATTAAGAAAATAGAATTTTTAAATATTAGTAACTTTTTATACTGTTTTTCAAAACTGAGAAGCTCCCTTTTTATCAAAATGATAATTCTTTAAACTTTAAGAGGTAATTTTTTTTCTAAGCATCTAAATATAAATATGCAGTTGTTAATTTTGAAATAAGTAACTCAGAAGTTGTACAAAATCTAGTAAAGGTTAGGTTCTGTATGTTGAATATCGAACATCACATCCTATGTATGCCAAGATACAATATATAGAATTTAGTCTGATGCACAGCTTTGTATTATACATACCAAAAGAATCCTGTTGCTCCTACACAAATGCTATTATCTGAAAGCTTAATTACAAATACCTGTCACAAGCAAGAGGGAATAATTTATTTTTGATTCTAGATCGTATCAGAGAGCACAATGTGCGTGTGATGGGTTTATGTGGCTACGTTTGGTGGCAGGGGGGTGACAGGGGTGGCTTTGTGAGAAGCTCCTCGAAGCTGTTTCCAAGGCAGCCAGTGCCAGCCATCTCTGGGATAACAGAGCTCAGAAGGGGGGGACAGCTGTGCAACAACCTGCAGCTGGAGAGAGGAGTGGGAGAAGGTGAGAGAACAGCTGTGCTGACACCAAGGTCAGTGACGAGGGGGAGGAGGTGCTCCCGAGCACAGATTCCCCTGCAGCCTCATTGTTTCTCATTATCCTCCTCTGATTTGATTGGTAATAAATTAAGCCAATTTCCCAAGCCTGTTTTGCCTGAGACAGTAACTGGTGAATGATCTCTCCCTGTCCTTACCTTGACCCATGAACCTTCCACTCTATTTTCTCTCCCCTGTCCAGCTGAGGAATGGTTACATAAATCCCTGGGAATCACAGCAATCAGCTACAAATTAAGAGATCTAGGATAGAGACACAGTAAGATATATTTCAGTTTCCCTTCACCTGACTATTCTGAAGAAATAAATGAATAAAGGTTATATTCATCATAAGAACCCAAACTAGGAAAATAGATGTGCAGTCACTCACACAATTAAAAAAAATAGCAAAGATCACACCTATCCTTTCTGATTTACATCTTCAGGGAAAATCCCACTAGGCAGCTACCCATCCTGTCAAAGTCAAGCACTGCTTGAGTGAGGTCTTTACTTCACTGGGAAATATGGCACCTATTGATTGTGAAAGCAAAGGCAGTTCATAATTGTAATGTTAATACAATCTGCAGCTTGGTAGATGGAAAAACTCCACCTCAATAAATGATTAAAATAATAAAAAATTAAATAAATTATAGTTATTTGAATATCATAAAAGTTACACAAGTCTAAGATGTCATGATGCAAGGAGTGGAGTGGAGGCCCAGAACACTTACTGGAGATTCCAAGCTACATCTGAATCAATACAGAGTTTAAACAAAGAAATAAACTCAGACTCCTTTTGAAGAAGTTCTGTTACCCATTTTTTGTGTGTTGTGCTCTTGGAAATGTAAGTAACACAAACATTAAATTGACAGAATAACAAACCTTCTTGGTAGTGACTTGTGGCTTAAGAATTTAAAAAAATTGTTTAATTGCATTGATTCCCACTGTCAATCATTTGATGCATGCAAGTAAAACAGTTCCTAATCCACAGGGATCTTGTTTCTTGGCTGTTCCAGTTTCCACAGCATCATCACTCACCTGTGATGCTTAAGCCAGCACAGTTTGTAGCCTCTCAGTGTGGGGGGGCTCAGGGTGGGCAGGACACACCAGGAATATCAGACATGAAGGAAACTCCTCACACCAGAGTGGGATGAAGAAATAAACACAAGGGGTGTTTCTACAGGACACTCCTTTGCCCAGATGTGCTGCAGAGCAGCTCTGACCTCTCACAATTACAGCAGCCACAGCAGGACACAGCAGCTGCTGGGGTAGCAACCACCCTCAGACCCTCACCTTCCTCCCAGGGCCTGGGATGGGCACACAGAGATCCCCTTTTTGGAGAGAGGTTCAGGAGCAGAACATCAGAGAACCCCTTCCCCCTTTATGTCCAGGGGTAGGTGACTAGCTACAAAATCACTCTGTACAACTGCCTAAAAGGGGTTGTGGTGAGGTGGGTTTGGTCTCCTCCCAACTAACCAGCAATGAGATGAGGAAACAGTCTCAATTTGCACCAGGGTAGGTTTGGATTAGATACCAGCAAAAATTTCTTCACTGAGAGGGTGGTTGGGCATTGAAACAAGCTGCCCAGTAAAGTGGTGCAATTATTATCCAGGAAATTTAAAAAAACCTATGTAGATGTGGCACTTGGGGACACAGTGCCCTCCAAGTAACTGCTGTAATTAATTTTACATTTTAAGGCTGATACAACAGCTAAGGTAAGTTTTACATTAGCTGAGCTCTAACTTTACTCCTATTCACTTGCTACAAAAGAAAGTTTGGTAACTTCTTACTCAGCCACGTTTATTTATATTCATTTTACTTTGAGCCATATAACTGCTCCTGTTATTATCAATGCCTTCCTAGGAAGCTGGCCTCACTTGTTATCTTGAGACTTTGAATTTTTTTAAAAATTAAGCAGAAGTGATCTAGCTAAGCATTACTTTAATATTTCTTCATGGGGATTTGCTACTTCAGTAGATATTGAAGTATTTGGTATCAAGGCTTCCACCATATACTTTTTGCAGCTGTACAAAACATGTTTACTGTTCAAGGCATTCAACTTTCACTTCTGAGTGACATAAGTAGCCCTGGGCCTCATCTTTGGTGTTGCTAACTTTAAGCAGGACAGAACTTGTTTACTTGAGCTGGAGATGCTTACAAGGTCTGGTAAGAGTTTAATCTTTACAGGTACATGAGGATCACAGGGCCCTAACTCCCTTGGATTGTTAGGAAAGAGTCCATTACCCAAGTCCTCAGCTTTGAAGTTCAGCCCTGTCACAAGCCACCCTGAACTATGAAGCTACACAGCAGTCACAGCTTTGGTGTAACTGAAGGCCAGTCATGTGCTCTGAGTTTTACATTATCACTTGAAATACAAAGATTAAAGACAAGGCTGAGCACACCTGAGAACCAGATTTTATAATGCCACCCTTTTGATCTAAATCATATGACTACAAGCTAATGGATAACTGGCATATTATCACCCCCATGACATGTAGTGGGAAAGACTGTGGATGAATGTTATATATCCAAGGAAGTTTGCTTTCCAGAAAGCCCAGTATCCCACTCCCAGAGAGAGCATTAAGACTCAATGTTGGATTCCCAGGACTGACATGAACAGTTTTGACTAACTAGATGCCAGAATGACTAAGTTGACATGGTGCATGAGGAGATGCCCAGCCTTTGTCAGTCACCTGCTCCAAGCAATACCACAGTGCCCAGAGCTTAAGCCTGACAGCCTGATGCTCCATCTAGCAGCCAAGTCATGAAGAGTGTGACGAGTACTTTATTACTTCAACATGACAACCAAGTCTTTTTCTCTCCACTCCAAAGGAGCTGTAGTAAAAGGCCTTCAGGACTCAAGATGTCTACAGAAAGCTTTCACAAGTGCAGCCTGCACTGCTCCCAGGTCTCCTGATGGCTACACTACATACAAGAACAGTAGACAGCGTGCTCTTTTCACAAGTTTAATAGAGTTACAAAAGGATACCACTGCTCTATGTAACACATGGCTAACCACAGACACGGCATTGTCACTAAGGTCAACAGGGCTTGATGTACAGATACTGATCGTTAGGATTTGCTATGAAGGTACTGTCAACAGGACAAACTTTCCTTCAAGTAAAAAAGTTACTGTTTATAACTATAACATGATCCCTTGACTCAGATGCAATGACTTAATCAAAGTTCAGTTACTGATACTTGCTCTTTATGTAAGGCATACTAGTTTCCACTCAGGCTGAATGTTTATTTCTGCTTGGCGAAATACTCTTTACTTTTCTGAACATCAGGCTTGATTGTGTCACTCCCAGGCTTCCAGCCAGCTGGGCACACTGAAATGACAAGAATGTTTAAGTCTTACCAGCTGCTCCTGCAGAACATGTTTTACACAACATTAAAGCAAAGTAGCAACTCAGAACATGTCAAGATCTTTGCAACACAAAGACAGTGCACTCAGTGTCACATTACGCTCTGTTTTCCTTGTTTCTATTTGTTTACTGGGCAGTAACACCCAAGGAACTGGGTGTCTGCCCAGGCAACAGTGGGTCCTTTACACAAGCACCTCTGCCAGCCCCACTTAAAAGCTTCTGGGAAGTTTGATAGCAAAGGTAACACCAACTCCAGCAGCCCAGGTCAGAAAGGCTCCAACCACACTACACTTATCTCCTCGGATCCAGCCAAGTCTGTCTTCCCCTTATCTTCAATCCACCCTGGTCCAGCTCTCCAGCTGAATGGGGCAGGGGAAAAAGTGTTCAACTGTCACTGGTTCCCCTACCTGGCTATCAAAAAGCCACCATGATGCAGAGGTTGCATGGTCTCAAACTTCCAGCAGCTCCTTGAGCAGCATTTTTTGAATAGTGTTCCTTCTTTACTGCCATGGAATGCTGGATGCTCCACTCTGGACTGGCAATTTTAGCCATGGTATGCTCAGTTTCTGAGTGCTGCTACACATCTTACTCTGGTCTGTCCTGATTTAGATATGACTACAGTCCTAAAGTTCTAAAGGAAAACCTTTTGCCAGGTTTTGACTATTCAAAGGCACAGTAAACCCCAAAAGGCTTCATTTGCATGACATGTGACTGCTCCATCATTAAATGTTTGGGATGTCTCCTCACATGACATATGTTTATATGTCATAGTCACAAGAGCAGCTTATTTTCATAAAACCTGCCACTGATTTACCACTTCTGAAGCATATGAAGTACAACCAGCAGCAACACATGTCATTATTTAATGACAGCTGAAGACTACTGACACCTGCATAGCAATTTTGAGTTTCCATAACTTGGTTCTAACTTTTTATCTGCAGTGCCCTTTTTTTTTCTTTCACTCCTGCAGAAAAGCTGCCAGTGGCAAACACTTTATTCCTCCTGAACTATGGGGACTCTCATCCATTTTACCCTCACTATATACTGACAGAAAGACCAACAGACTTCCTGGGAATTGAAGTAGTTTGTCTAACAGGCTACATAAAACACTACATTAGTACTGAGGGTCTCAACCTACCAAATCTGAGAGCAGAATCTGAATTAAGCTTACTCTTGCAGGCTAAGTTACTACATGTTCTTTATTTCTGTCTCAAGTATTTTCTGTGTCTAATTGAAAGAAACAATTTCTGTTTGCTGGACAAGACATCCCTCACCAAATTGATGTAAGTGAAATCTCAACATGAGCAAGTGTTCAATGGACAAATGATTGGAATAGGATAAAGCATTATGGTGTCCTTCAACAAGCAGGTTTACAGAACCAGCTGCATTTCAACAGTCACAATTACCTGCTGAGCACAGATTGGTACATGTACTTAGTACCTTGCAGTAACCCTTGATTTAACCTGTCTGGTTAATACTGTTCTTTAGAGAAAACACTAAATTGAAAAGCACTCTTACCTTCTCCATGTTTATCTGTAAACTGGAAGGCCTGGACAAGTCTGAGGGTTTCATCAACAGAACGGCCAACAGGAAGATCATTGATTGTAATCTGCCTCAAGATGCCCTTCTCATCAATGATGAACAGACCCCTAAAAACAAACAAAAACCAGGAGTTAAGTACAACTTTTGAAAGGCTGATTAGACTGACCTGAGTTTCAAAAACTCAGGTTCACAATTTTATTATGGCATCATTAGTGCCATTTACTGTGACCTCTTCCTAGAAACTGACACCTGGGTGCAGGCACAGCAATGAAACAGTAGCAGCTGAAAGCCCAACAGGAACTAGGAGGGACAGGAGGCAAGTCAAAGCACTGACACAGGAGAGAAGTGCTTCCAATTTAAGGAAGATACTAGTAGGGAAAAAAAAAAAAAAAAAGGAAAGCACAAGAAAAAACAAATTCAAGGAGAGACAATCTCACATTAAAAAAACCTCACTACACACTGTTCTCAAAAGAAAACAAGCAACAGCTCATCAGTCCTCCAACACCAGCTTGAGAGTTAGCAGAAGTCCAGCTCCCTTGGCAACTTTTATGAACAGCAGACTAAAGACTTGAGGTTTAATTAACCTGCACTTTGATCACTTGACTAAATCCCTGTAATCACTTTCATGACTATGTAAGTCTTGCATTACCAATGCTTGCAGCTCACCTGCATGAGACTCCTGCACTGAGCAGCAGGCAGTCAAAGGGAAGCAGAGTTTAACTTAAAAGCACAGGAAGCTTAAGCACCAGAGAAGCAGGGAGCATCTCCCCTTGTAGGAGTGTCTGACAGCCTGCAGGTGTTCACATCTAGAACAGCTTTAGCTGGCTGCAGGGGTTCAAGGGTACACAAGCTCTGTGTTCATCTGACATGTCCATGCATTGCAACATAACTTTATCAGCTCATTTACCTCTGGCACATTACCTGTATGCAATACCTTCATCCTCCTTCAGCACTCCATAATCTTTGGCAATGGCACGTTTTGTGTCAGAAACCAGGGGGATTTTCATAGTGCCCAAACCCCCCTGTTTCTTAGGAGTGTTGACCCTAAAAGGAGAAAAGTTTACACGTTAAAAATATGGGCAGTTCAGAATGAGGGCTCAAGGTACAACAGAAGCTGATCCTTTCTGCAATATCACACTCAATCTGCCATGTGGCAACAAAAGAACTGATGCCCACCCAGTATGCTCAGTTCTGAAGCACCTGGCACTACCCATGCTTACCAAGTGCCTTTGAATACACTCAGGATTCAGTTCCTGCAAGAACTGGGGCCAGGCAGAACAGTCTGTTGGGTTAAAAGGCTGATTCTTACCAGGCAAGGTGACAGAAGTGAGAGTCAACAGAAGCTCCAATTACTTCACAGTTGATTTTCTTGAATTCATCAGCTCTGTCACTGTAGGCAATGATTTCAGTTGGACAGACAAAAGTGAAGTCCAGAGGGTAGAAGAAGAACACAACATATTTTCCTAGAAAAGCAGTACAGGCAGTTAATCTGCTAGTGTTTTAAGAAAAAGAAAACGAACCAACCCCACCAAAACACAGAAAAAAACCCTAACAACAACCTTAAAACCCTACCCACCTGAGATCCAAATTTAACAGGGAATGCTTGTCTCCTGGGTCTACTCCCATAGGTCTGCCCCAAATGCACCTCTGGGTATGCTATACCAGAAGATCCCATGGCTGACCTCTAACAGAGAAATGCCACAGATCTGAAAGGCTACCAGCCAAGGAGACATTTTAACTGAGTAGGTGAGGAGTCTATACCTCCTCATCACCCTTACACAGCCGACAGCATCATTGGAAATGTATTTCTAAAGCCACCAATGTGAGTACTTGATTACTTCAGGCTTTGTTTTTAGTGAAGCTTTGTTTTTTTGGCAAAGCAAACATAATGCCAACACTCTAGAGAAAGGGACTTTTTTGGTTAGATGAAAGAATTTACTTTGCATTGACAAAGATGAGACAGAAGATGTTGCTGTTCCACAGTCTGGAAATGTTACACCAGTCTCAGTAGGATACAGGGCAAGGAGCCTGATGCAAGGTAACAGTTTGGAGGAGTTTTATGCTCACTGGTAACAGTTATCACACTGGGACATTCAGTCACACTGCTGACAGCCTTCTAGGCATACTCCAGCCACCACTGCACAAGCTCTGATCTTCACTACCAAGTGCTCACTGTCATTCCAAAACCAAACCAAGATGGATCCTCAGACACCCTCCAGTGCTTCCTATGGCCAGGCTATCTGTGTAAGTCGAGAAGCATAGGAAATTACCTCTGTAGTCAGAGAGTTTGATGTCTTTGAACTGCCCATCTGGCATTACAGCCGTGGCAGTGAAGTCAGGAGCTGGTTTTCCAATGAAAGCCTTTCCTGAAGACATCTTGATTTAACCTAGATAGGAGTTAACACCAACACAGTTTAGATGGTAGTACATTTGCACCTGGAAGTAAGGATTTATTTAAAGCATCTTATCAATCTAGATTAAACACATTAAAGTTTATCAGCACTTGGTCTTGCTTAACTCATTTAAGTGTTAAATGAGTTTTGTCACCTGGGTAGTTGAGCCACTATAGAGAGTGCCAGCACTTCAAAATGTATGGCTCATGGCCTCCCAAAGATACAGTAATGGTTATCTAACCAGGAGCAGCTCAGAGTCTGGGAAAGGGCTAGCCTAGAGCTTCAGTAGTACTCAGAAAACCATCCCATTCCACATGGTGGAGGAGTACTAAGTCTGTTTTTTAGAACTTTCAGTGAGAAGAACCTTGTTCCATTTTACAAGGGAATTTAAGACCTCAAACTTGACCTTCCTGTTGATTGTGAAAGAAAACAACTTCTGTTAATCCCCAGGGAATACTGCCCTGCATAACTACACTTTAACCTTTTGAACAATTCAATCCCTTTTTATTTGCAAACAGAAAGACTTGTGGTATACATGGAAATCATATTCTATGTTACTTACAATTTCACCAAATCTAAATCAGTATAGCCAGCTTGTTTCTCCTTTAAGTCTATTGAAAAAAGAATAAAAGGGTACACAAGGACAAGAGAACACTACTTCTGGCTGTCTGCCCCAAAAGCTTATAATCTGTAATGTACTCTGTGCAGAATTTTTGCTCAGTCTGGGAATGCAGCATACTACTTTAGACTTCCAGAGCATAATATTTCAAATGGGCAACTCTATAAACCCAATTTCTGCAGATCATAAAATATTCTTAAAAGTTATTTCACTTCATTCTACACACTGCAGCACTGGCTGCCTCGGAGATACAAAACACCTCAAAGGTTAGCGTGAGTCTCATGTTGCTAAGGAAAGCCAAGAGCCAAGGATTGTTCCAAGCTGTGCCTGCCAGGCACCAAGTCCGTTCTAAAAAGGTTGAGAGCACCTCACTTCTTGGCTCCTTCCCCCCTGCCAGCCACTTTTTTCCTGGAGAACTAGCCCACAAGTGAAACACATAGCTTTGAACCCACACCTAGCCCTTTTAGCAATGGTTTTGCATTTGAAAGTTTCTCCAGAGCACCCTGACAGTAACGATCCACCCCTCAGTTTTCATTTGAGAAGTGCCCACACATTCAGCATTTCTAATAAAGCTCCTTAACCCCATGTTCACCCAAGGGTTTTTAGTCTTTAACTGCAGCAGAGTGGGAGACAATGTGGTGGCCAGGACTAGAGATCATTTGTAGGATGCAGAGAAACAGCCTGGCAGGAGGACATCAAGAATCCTGTACCCACACAAAGGCAGCTGAGGTTCTCAAAGTGCAATTCTGCAAGAGGGACAGCCACTGCACAGTATTTATTTGAGATGCTTCCAACTAGCAAGTTTTATCTTATAAGCAAGAGCTGCTTGGCCTGGAGCGCATGACCCCACATTTTTATCACTGAATTACATTATTTTGTGTTATCCAAGCTCAAGGTCATCCTTCTGCTCAGTACTATGCCAATCCTTCTATATTTGTTTCATCAGCAATCCTCTGGAGTATTTCACTAGGTATTCAAGGTCAAACTGCTCTTTGATACTTCCCCTTTCTAAACTACAAGTTATTGCCCCTTTCTCTGGTAACATTAAAACCATTTAATATTTGCAGGAGACCTTGGTTGCCTCACACTGCAATAGAAACATGTGCTTTCCTCAGAGCAGCCACTGTCACCTGCCAACCCTTCTGCTTTTCCCTGCGGGGTCAGCGTGTGCTCTGCTCGAATTTTTAGCCACAGCATTTCCTAACCCGCAGAGGAGCAGACCACAGAATCATTGTTACTTCCTTTCATTCTGCAGAAAAATAGAATGAGCACCATAAATCAAATACACTCGAATCCGGCCAGAGTATCTTTGTTGCTCATAGCCGCAGACAGCCTCAATTATCTTCAAACTGCAATTATAATAAGCCAGGCCTGCTCTCTTGAACGAGCGATTTCATACCTTTAGGGTGCCTTGAACAAAAGCGAAAGGCCGTTTCAAAACGCACCTTCAGCCTCCCACTCTGCCACCTTCAGACTGTCACAAAAATGCGGTCAGGCCACCGCGGCCGCGGTCGGGGCGCGGTACCGAACCGCGGGCAGCGCGCACGGACCGCGGCACGCGTGGCGCCCAAAGGGCTCCCTCCGAGCCTTTTTTCCCCCCAAGGACGGTGGAACCCGACCCTGCATGTCCCCGAGCCGCATCCAGCTCGGGTTTGGGGTTTTTTTTAAGGCTCAGGAACGAGACGCCGCCTCGCCGGTCGGGGGTAGGGGCCGCTCGGCTCCCGGCAGGCGCTGTGCGCGCTCCCCCCGCGGGCCCTCCCGGCGGCTCCTCCCCGCGCAGCGCTGATAAAGGCCGGAGCGTTGGAAGCACTTATCTGCCCGCTCTCCCCGCCAAAAAGAGCCCAAACCAAAACCAGGGAAAACCGAACACGGGGGCGCGGGCGGCAACCGCAGCAGCGCGATCCCCCGGGAGCGAGATAGCGGGGAGAAAGCGCTCGCCCTACGCGCCCCGTTCAAGGGCGCATCTGCGCAGAGGGGGAGGGGAAAGCGAACAAAAAAAAACCCCACCCAAAACAGTAACAAAAAATCCCACATAAAAATAAAATAAAATAATAAGAAGCACTGTGCAAAGCCTCCCCCGCGGCCCCGCAGACTCACTCGGAGCGCCGACGCGGTCCCGCAGAAGCAGCAGCGGCAGCGCCCGGCCCGGACTGCGGCAGCCCCGCCGCGCCGCCCCCTTTATAGCGGCGCGGATCTCGCGAGCGGACGCGGCGGGGAGGGCAGGGCGGCAGCGCCTGCAAGGGCAGCATGACTTGGCAGATCCGGGGCCGGCGGATCGCGGGTCGGTCCCTGGAGAGAGTCCCGGGTGGTGCCGTGGAAATGTGCAATGCTGCGGTTACAAACGATTGATGGGGGTGGTGCAAGAAGCAGTTGCATTTTTAGGGCCTTAATTGAGCGAGCTATGATTATTTGAAGCCCTCAGAGGGTACGCAGGACTTTGAGGGAGAGTAAGGGATGCCTGGCATGTCATTCATGTGAATTCTGTGTTGGCCATTGACAGAAGTAAAACGAGACCTCTCAGGAACAGAGAAATGCGTGTTCGCGGTGTTACAGAGGTGCGGTGTCAAATCTCCATCCTCTTTGCTCTGCACTACCCACTGCCCTCTCTGCCTGATACTCGTTCCCAAGGCTTTCATTGATTCTTCTCCATCAATGGGAACACCGATCCAAGTCATGCAAGTCAGCAAAAGAAAGATGGAAATTAAGTTTAAAGTCTGATCGTTGCGCTTCAGTGGCGGGATGGAAACCCTTGGAAGATACAGTTACTTGAGGGAGTTTTGCATCGTTCAGTGGTGAAGCTGCTCTGAGGAACTTTTAACCTCAGTGATTCCTCATGAGCACCGTCTTTGAATCCAAGAGCGAATAAGCAGTGTGGTACTTTTTAAGGGACAAATTCTCAATTTAAATGTGAAAGCTTTATTAAATAACGAATACTAAAAGCCATTAAGCCATATCAAGGACAAAAATTCTTGCTTCTGTTTAAAGTGATAAATGCGTTCACCAACTGATTTTTACTCATGTTTTGCAGTTTACAGTTGTGTTTCTTATACCTGTTAAAACTTGATTATAAATTGTAATGAGGAGAAAACCACAAAGTATTAACAAACTTTAAACATTTATAATCAAGATCACTGTGTAGTGTTGCTGGGTGACCGTACCCACGTGGTTGTTCTCCCAGAGATGATTCATTTTGGGACCAGATGAAATTAATTCTTAAATAATGAAAGCAAATAACATGCATATATGTACTCAGGAAAAAATCTGCATTCACTTTCATGCAACTAATTAATCTACTTCTATTTCTATTGCTATAGCATGCTTAATCTTTTACAGGAAGAAGTTTGCTACTTTCTTAACATCAGCATTGCCATGAGAATTGAGGTCTATATATTGAGACATGTATGAACCTCCCCATCACCTCAGGCCAATGAATCTATGAACAGATTAAGCCCTTAAAGGTCAGGCAGTCCTAATCAAAACCTCCAGAACAATGTAGTCCCACTGCAACTCTGGCATGTTTACCAATGGACAAAGCAATAATGACTTTCTCATGGTTTCTGACTCCTTTAATTCTTGTTATGCTCCTTTCTCATACTTTCAGATGCACAATATACCCAGTATGGTCTGCAGGTTTGTGCTGAAAGCATTGCCTTTCCATTCATATGTCCGTGGCCTCATTACCTTTGGTTAATTTCTGAGCTTGTCTTTCCAGACATCAGGTTTTGGAGGTTTTGGAATAATAAATCGTCAGGGCCACTCCTTGTTCAGTAAGCACATGAGTTTCTGTAGCCTTACTCAATCTTTAGATGTAAGATGCTACTTAGATTAAAACAATTATGTTTTCCAGGAAGAAAGGGCACTTCCCCCACAAGTGCTGGAAGGATGGAGTTCTCTCCCCACCTCGCTTCTCCTCAGAGCAGTGTAACTGTGGTGTGGTGTTCTGCTAAAATAGCTGCCAGACAGGATCAGCTTGTACCTGATTAGCATGGGGCATCAGAGCCCAGTGCAGGCCTCTGCAGCCATCCACACAGGCAGGGACACAATAAATACTTCATCTATCAACAAAGAGGAGCTGGCAGGCCCTGCAGTGCCAGAGCACTGAAACTACCCCAACCAGGAGCCAAGCTAGCTTTCACATCCATCATTTTGATCACAGTATCTCCCATGTATCTTGGTTGGGAATGGGCCCCTGATGTGAAAAACAAATGCCCTGCTGGGTGTAAAGAAAGGCAAAGAAACTGGACCTGTTTCAGAACATTACCACACATTTGGGTTTCCATGCATTTGAGAATGGCTTTGTGTAAGAGTGTCAAAGATTTCCAGAGTAAGATAAACTTAGTTGGAATAGTAATGGATTTGGCAACAGCGCGCATGCCCCTGGAGCACAAAGCAGAGGTAGTCCCTGCAGGCCCCCAAAAGCCAGCGTGTTGGGACACCCCCACACAGTCCCTGTGGAGTTCATCACTGCATGTGCCAAAAACCCACCGAGTCCTGAATATATCAAACCTCCTACGTACACATGGTACTACCAGAGGCACAGTCAGAGTCGAGTCCTGGCCAGGTGGGGCCAATTTAATTTAATGTGTGCAGAAAGTCAGCTGACAAGTCAACAACTCACAAGTTCCGTGGGGCATTTATGGACAAGCAGCTGGTGCACAATCATTTTAATGAAAACAACTGCATGTCATTAAATATACGATGCACATATTAGCTTTCCTTGTTTGAATCAAGTGAAGAGTGTATTTTAGGTAAAAATGTGTTACATTACCTCTTCTCTGCATATTTTTTTTTTTTCAATTATCAAGCTGTTACTGTATGTTTGGATAACCACTGCCTTTTGACGACAAGATGTTTTAGTCTTCCTTACCTTTTCTCTTTTAATCCCTACTACATTACTGGAAGCTGAGCTTTGTTAAAGTTTTCATATGTGAGATTTATATAATTCAAGCATGTTTTATTTCTTGAAGATTGTGGATTTTCAAATGGATTTGTCATTGTCAGGATCTTCATAAAAATAAATCAAATTCAGCAGTGATTCCTTGCCCTTTATGCTTTAATTTCCTGCTTCCCGTTACTTATAATTGTTGTCTTGTCCTTGCACTTTTCTTCCACTTTCCTTTATTTTGTCAAAACAGGCTGTGCATCAGAAAAATCTGGTCACATGAATGCCCAAGAGATTAATTGACCTTTGTGCCTTTAAGCCTCCTGAGCAGTTCAAGTCAGAACAGCAAAAACAGAATCTGCAGCAGATTTATCTTTCTGGAAATAAGTAACAGGCTCTTCAAAGCCCCACTAGAGGTATCGATTGCCTTATTTCTGATCTAATCTTACTGAAAGTTCTGACTGTTTATAAATAGCTTGTAAGGATGAGAGCCTGGAGTACAAGTCAGAACTGATTATCTGTTTTTAGTTGACTTTAAGATTGGGTGCACAGTCGATTCTCGATTACAGGCCAAAGTCTGTTCCAGCAGAAGGCTTTGATTTACCAGTAGCAGGGCTGGCCCTGCCCAGCAGTGAAAGCACTCAGCTGAATGAGCCTGCTTTAATCTCACTGCGGTCCAGAGCAAACAAGGACATGAATTCCTGGCCTTCTGCAAGGAGGCGAGTCCCAGCCTCCTCGGAAAGTGCCACTTTCTTTATGCACCTTAGAACGCAAAAGCTGAAGCAAAACGAGCGCAATCGGCCTTTCACTTTCCCCGCATTCCCGTTATTCAGGGCTGCAAATAAAACTGAGTATATTCGGTCTTCCTACTAGTAGAAACGGCTTCAGGAGGCCACGACAAACAGCATTTTGGGAGATGCAAACGCTTCTTGCCGAATTTATGTGCCGGGCTCGTCTTTTGTCGCCTTCTCCCGTGTGGTGCAGCCGATGGCGTTTGTCACCTCACGGCTCGGCGGGAGCGGCGAGGCCGGGCTGGGCTGGGCTGGGCTGGGCTGGGCTGGGCTGGGCTGCCTGAGCTTCCCGACGGGAACCGCGCCGGGAGGGCACCATGGAACAACGGGGCAAACCCGATGAGGGGGCCCGATGAGTTACGGGGAGAGGTCGGTGCCAGGGAGCCCTGGCGGGGCTGGGCCGGGCTCCAAGCGCCGCCGGGGGCAGAGCCGTGAGGGCAGCTCAGCCGCGCTACACGGCCGCTGCTGGACTTTCACATTTGAACCCGCCAGGGGCACCGCGCTGCCCCAGCCCGCTGCCGGCGGAAGCGGAAGGGCCGGGCCGCAGCGGCGGCAGCCTCAGTAGCG
>VYXF01006138.1:679559-701578 GCA_013397295.1 Polioptila caerulea | reverse complement strand
GGGGCCGCCTCATCGCCCCTCACGGCCCCTCACGGCCCCTCACGGCCTCCCGCGCCCGCCCCGATAAGGGGCAGGGGCGCGCCCGACCCCTCCGGGGGAGCCAAAACGCAGAGAGGTTACCCCTGGTCTGTGCGGCAGGAGCTGCTCAGTTACAGCGGCTTTAGTATTGCCAATGTGTGCCTATTTGCATATCTATACATAATAATGGCTGCATCGCTATGGTTGTTTTAGTGCTGGAAGCCTCCTTGCTGCAGGTTAAAAATGCGTTGTAGCTGTGGGTTGATGAACCGGGGTAGTTTGCATTATTCTGGTTACTGATGCATCCTCCCAGCCCTACGCTGTCCTTGAATGACTCTGAACCTTAATTCTTTTATGTGAACGTGACTGTAAGTTGGTGATGTTAAGTCATAACCATATCTTACTTGTCCAGATTTAGTTTGCTTTTATGTTTGTTTTTGTCTCTGTCCCTCTAAGAAGAGGCTTCCAGCTTTTTAATGAACTGAGTAATTATGGCTAGCTTTAAAAACATAATTCTTCTAAATCCCCCATTTTAGGGAAGAATCTGAGTGGAAAGTGTAAATTAACGTGTTTTTTTCCAGTGTCTGCCAGTCTGATATGTTCTGTTCTTCCAAAGGCTGTAGTTCAAATCTCTCTGCAGTGTTAATATGCAATGTTACACGAAGCAAGAAGGTTCTTAAAAATGTGCTGATGTTAGTTATTGATTAAACGTGTACCTTGTCTTCTGGGCTGAACTCTTACCTTTAAGATGATTGCATAACATGGTTAGTAAAGCGTATGGTTGTATCTTATTTGTATTATAGGCCAAAGTGAATCAAACAGCCTTAAATTTTTAGTTGTGTTGCGTGATGTAAGAAGATGTCTTTATTTAGGCAACTAAATTCAGGCAAACAACACCCACTTGCATGTAGCTGTCTGCAAAATGGCTATGCAAGCTCAGAGTAGAAGAAAATACTGCTGGCACCATCATCCTGCCTTCTCTGACCTCCTACCCCAATAAAACACCTGCGGTTTGGTTCACCAGTGATTGTCTTCAGCACCAATAGCTGGACTTAGCTCAGTGCAAATCCAGGGCTCTTAGTTCAGTGTAATGATTGTCTTGTACCAGGAGGTGCTGGCCCATTATAATCCTGGTAAGAAAGGCACTCAGACTCTAAGGTATCATCTCAAATGCTGTTTTTTTTAGAGCTAACCCTTTAAAGAAAGAGGAGAGTGTTGGTAATTGTGCATCCCTTTAGGTGCTGGGAGGCCCAGCTTGGGCAGCATTGAGCAGATCTCACACAGTGCAGTGTGCAGACCCTGCCCATAGCAGGGGTTACCCTGTTTGGGTCATTTAAACTGCTAGGGATGCTTTTACAAGAAAACACCTCTATTCATCACTTCTGCTGTCAAACAGAGAGGGTGCTTGCAGGAGAACTTCCTGCTTTTTTAGAGAAAGGCCAGGACACATAGGTGGCATAATTGCAGCTACAAAGTGTGAGCTTTTCCAGTTACAGGTCTCTGCTGAGCTTATCCTGCAGCTTGTGCATCCCACAGCACAAGGCTGGGCATGAAGTGCAGCACAAGATGAGTTGGGATAGTAGGCTATGTGGATGCTGAACTCTGAAAACATCCATTCCTCCTACATAGTCAGATATTCAACTAACATTGCATTATTCCACTCTTTGTTCTTTGTTTTGTTGTTTTTTGTTTTTGTTTTGTTTTGTTTTTTTAACAAATACCATTAATGATTTTGGATGCAGCAGAGCTTTGGAAGTAACTGAAATCAGCTAGCCAGCTTTGGAGTTCATCCTGAATGCAGTTTCTTTTTAACTGTTTGAGCAGAAATATAAGATTGTGAGGATGTTGGGACACACTGTAAGCCCTCCCTTTGTTGATGAAAAAACTTTGCCGTTGTGAGCAGAAAAAGGTAACTTGTTGCAACTTAAAGAATTGCTGCAAAACTGTTTGTTCTTTTTATTCCTTAGGCAAAAATGCCTGCAACATGCGACTTTGTTACACTCCACACTGGGCAGAAGATGCCTCTCGTGGGACTGGGAACTTGGAAAAGTGACCGTGGCCAAGTAAGCAGGGAACAATAGGATATTTGTGTTCTCAACTAGTATGTGTGTTTGTGCCCTCTTTTTGAAGGTCCCACATCTGAGGCCTGAATCTTCTGCTTGAGCTGTTCTACTCTTGAGTCCACTGAGGTTGAATGTATGTATGTGTGTAATTGCATAACCAAGGCTTTAAAGTACAAACACAGCAGATCCTTCTGGAAAGGAAGATCCCTTCAGACTTGCTAACCCTGGCCTCAGGCAGTGGTGCTCTGGGACATGAACCCAGAAAAGACCAGTGAATGGTGTTTCTGTCATATGGTGCCGGACTCTTCCACTGGCAAGTCCTCAGGCTGTCAGTCTGACCAGTCACCCCTCTGGCTTAGGCTGATGGCTCAGCAGAAAGCATTTTGGGAGGCAGAAACTCAAGTTGTTCTTGTAGTAAGTCCTGTTCCAGGAGCCAGCCAATGGTTAGCAGGAAAACAAAGAACTTGCTTGGATCAGCCTCCTTTTAGAGTAAGACGGCTCATGTATCATTAGACATTCACTCTGCTTCTGAGTGCAGTGAATTGGCAAACACCACACTTGGAAACAATTCTGTGTGTTACTACAATCAGTCTGTTAGAACAAACAGTCTGTGGGAATGTTTGTGTGCTCCATGGTGTGCCTGCTATTTTAATGCTTCTCCCCTTTGTCTGTCTTTTTGTATCTCTTTCATTTAGTTAAAAGTTACCTTTTTTGGGGAAGAAATTGTTTGTACTTCCTGTGAAAGGTAATGTCTACTGCTTGGTGGAATTCCTAGCTGGTATTCAAAGAACTGGGGAATCACAGAATGGTTTGGGTTGGAAGAGACCTTAAAGACCATATGGTTCCAATTCCCTGCTGTGGGCAGGGACACTCTTCCACTAGATCTTGAACATTTCCAGTGATGGGGCATCCACAGCTTTTCTGGGTTATGCACACCACTGCATATCTGTGCAGTAAATGGATGTCTCACTGCTACTCTTGTGTGAGCTTTATGATTGTTTTTTGGAGTATGTTGGATGACACTGTGTTCATGACTGAGAGAGAAAGTTAAAACTTTTCTCAAGACGTGCTATTCTCTCATGCCAGCTAGAGGAAAAAGTGGGAAACAAGCTGTGAAAATTATAACTATCCAGAGCCATTTTACTATGAGTTTTCCTGTACAAACAACTGTCAGGACAGTGGATCTGTTGGGAATAGAAGTTGTACTAATGTGGAAGCTGAGTTGGTGTGAGAGCTCAGTCAACCTCTTAAATGAGGAAAAGGTTGAATGTGCAGCTTTGCCACTTAAAACATGAAATGACAGCTGAATTAAGTTTGTTAACATGCACAAACTTAATGGATGAATTTCTGTGCACTCAAAACAGTTAAATTTGCTTTGTCTAAAGCAAATGTCTGAAACTAAACAAACAAAATATGAATGTGTTGTTTATTCTGTGAACTAATTGTTCTGTGAAACATGTGGCCTTATAAAGGAACTGGGACAGATCCTGTTTGTGCATAATTTAAACCTAATTCAGTTGGATTTTGCCATAATCAGCAGTACTGCTGGCAGCTGAACCCCACGTATGATCCAGCCATCTTCTCTGGGCTTCCTTGGAAGTCATTGGGAGTCACTTGTTTGGAATATCTGCTGTCTTCAAAGACTTCCTTGTAGAATGTATTGAAGGCAAAGTCTAGGAAGTGCAGTGAACAGGGCCAGAGTTACAGAAGTTGCTGCTATTCCTATGGAATGAATGAATGAATTCCTGAATATCACTTTTGAAAATTCAGGGCCATAGCAGCAATTTGGCAGTGTCCAGATGATTTACTCGTGAAAGGACATGATGTAGTTCAGGGATAATAACTTCTGTTATAAATACTAGGGGCCAAAAACCCAGAGAAGCAGAAGAATTAGCATTGATTAAATTTGGTTTAGCTGTTTCCCAAGTAGAGGCTATTTATCAAAAGCTCTTTTGTTCAAGGGCTGCATTAGAAGCAAACGTGGAAATGGATGGCTTTTAAATTATTTCAGGTAAATATTTTGCAGATTGTAATTCTTTCCCTTGCCAAGCTTGAGTAATTTCTTTATTACTGCTGTTACTTTTCCTGGTTGTAAGCAAGCCTGATGCTTATAGACAGATCTTAGACAGATCAGTCCAGTACAAAGGTGTCATTGCAGCTCCAGTTTCCTAGATACTAATAGAGGGAAAATTATTGAATCTGATTCCATGTTGAAAGACTATAGGATTTTACAGGATTGACACCGTACAAAATAATAGGATGTTTTGTGTTTTACATGATCAAATGCTAGAAGAGAAAGTTTGCATGTTTCCATAGGAATATAATGGAGGGCTGTTGAATGGAAGGGAGCACAGTACAGAAGTTTATGAACTGGCAGCATGAATGAGTTCAAAGAGAAATCCATTCAGACAGGAGCATCAAGAATATCAGTACCGTGGCTTTTTGATATTGCAGCAGATTTATCTGTAATCCTTTAATGCTTTGTTCTCTTCTCTCAAGTGAGCCTTGCTTTCAACGTGGAGGATTGATCTCCACCTGATGAGCAGCCTCACCTGCAGTGGCAGAGGCTGGTTCTGTGGGACAGGGAGACACAGGGCTTGTATTTCTGTGTGAAACCTTGGAAAAGCTGAAGAAACCAGTCAGGCAGGGTGTCTTGTGACATGATTGCAACTTCAGGGAGAATGTTTAGCTCTTGAAGTTTGTTAGACAATATGGAGAGTCCCGGTTACGGGCACAAAAAAATCACTGCTGTTAAGGAAGGGTCTTAAATTCAACATTTGAAGGATAAGAGGCAAACCCCTTTATTTTAAGGAATCTTTTAAATTTGCATTATTTATCTGGTGGTGTGAGTTGCTTTTCAGCAAATTTAGGTGCAATATTTAGAAACTGTGATGTAGCAACACTTGGGTTCTGGTCACAGTGCATCTGAACATCACATGCACAGATGATTTGTTTTTTTCCTACTTCCTGTCGGCAAAAGGACTGCTAAAATGTGTCAGCTTTGCAGGAAGCAGGGGAGGCTGGTCAGAGCCTTTTCTTTCCCAGTAGTATCGAACTGTTAAGAGTGGAAATCTCTTCATAATGGCTTGGGACTGTGCATGACAGGCTGCTGGGCCACTTGAACTCTGTGTTGCCTGGAAGTATAAAGATGGCTTGTTAGTTTTTTAACCTTGTGAGAGGCACATTAAAGAACTGGAAATCTAGTAATGTATATTAAAATTAATGGGAACTTACAGATTGTGTTCCTGAATCTACCACTGATATTGTGTTCATCCATCTTCAAAAGAGGGTGGGTTTCAAGGCCAAGTCCCTTACTGGGAAGTTTAAATGGGAGTGTAGTTCCTTGGACTTTGCTATAAAGTGAAGGAGAGTGAGGCTCCAGCTGCAATACCTGTGTCTGTTTTGGGGCAAACCATTTGAAGAAAGGCACGAAGCAGCTGATGAGGCAGCACCTTTGGGACTTTCACCTTTGGGAAAGGTGAGTTGTGATGAAAGGGGGAGGCACCTGCAGTTATGTGGTCAAGGGAAGTTTGAGAGGAGCTGTGCTGGCACTTTGCAAATGTGCAAAAAGCCCTCACAAAGGGCAAGCTGTGGATTTCATGTCTGGGAGGGATGGGATGTGGCATCAGGGCCATCTTTGTGAGACATCTAAAAGATTTTGAGCATACAGATTTGAAAGCATTGGAATAGACTGCCTGTCACAAGAAGGGCTATGAGAAATGTGTGTGGGAGTGGTCTGGATTTACTCTGCCCAGCTGTGGGCCTTGAGGATAGACTGGAAGATGTCTCAAGATCCGTTCAGACCTAGTTTTAGTAAGACCTGACTTTATCCTTCTGTGGGGATGGACTGGTGAGTCACACTGAGCTGTGTGACTGAACTTGCCTAATGCAAAGTAAACTGACTAATTGCTCCTCTCATAGCAGCATTGACAGACTAAACTAAAGAATATATGGAAAGTTTGAAGTGTCATTTGGCACTTTTTACTTCACAACAACAAATACCCTCAGGCATATGAATCTTCAGCTGCTTCTGTTGTGTTTTTGTTCTCTGTCCCCTACCGTGAAATGCATATACTTCTCTGAAGTTAATCTCAAAAATCCAAAACGTCCTGTTAAAAAAAAGTACTTTTTAAAAACTTACATCTATATGTTATTATTTTTCTTCTCAAAAAATGCCTTTTTTTGGGCACGTTTCCTCGTGATTGTTTGCCTTTAATGGGGAACAGGAGCTTTCAGTTCATATTGGAATGTCTTAGTAGGCCAGGAGTAGCTTACCCAAATACAGATTTTTTTCCTCAGATCCAAACCTTATTTAATTTATCAGTCCCAGTTCTTCAGTGCTAGAAATTTCTCAAAACATGCTGATAAAAAAACACAGCCTCTTGTTGTTTGCTTTGCAGAGACACATTTGGAATGCTTTATCTCTGTTTTTTTGTGAGTGGTGCATACTTTCATTTATGGTAAACTTTGTGCCTGTTTGATTAACAAAAGCATTAATCTGATACAGGAAACAGGGAAATCCAGACATAGAACATTGCTGTTTTCCTGTCCCTCTCCACAAATCTCACCTTTTTGGAGGATAGATATTGAGTCTTAAAAGCCTTTACTATGTCTCAAGTGATTTCAGAATTACCCTGCCCTTGATTTTGTAGTGACCTGAGAAATGTCTTTCTCAGGTGAAATGAGGACTGAAAGTACCATGCTGCTAGAGAAAGGGAGAGTTCACTGCTGAAATAGAAGTGCTTTGTCATCCTGCCTAAGGGAAACTGAGCTACAATCCAGTTTTCCTCTCAAAATGCCAAAGAATGTAGTCACAATATCCTGTGTCTGCTTTTACTGCACTTCTTGACAAGAAAAACAAATCCACCAGTAGGAGAGAAATCTCACACTGGATTCCCCATTGCCTTTTTATAGCATCTGAAAGCAGGACTGTACACACCTTTGCTTGGTATTACTAATTTTGTCAGCTTTAAATTGGAAAATGCTGATGCTTTGATTAGGTTGAAAGAAATCAATTTCCCTCTAACCTTTGTGGACATATTTTTTAATCTCATGACAAGAGAGGTGTGATCTCACTTAACATTTATGGCCCTGTTGCATCAAGCCTTATACACAGAGTAATTTACAGTCTCACACAGTCCTCAGAGACAAGTCACTGAGGTGCAATGTATAGAAATCCCTGTGTGGATGGGATGTGTTATCCTTTCTGTAGTACTTCAGAAGGACAGATGTAAGAGAGAATGTGTGCTAACTGTCTATGGAAGTTAAATTAAACAGATTTTACTAAATGGTTATCAGCCTTATGGGAGATGGTGATTACACTGGCACCTGTAGTAATTCTTTATTCTTGCACAACCATTTATAGAAAATCTTTATTCAAAAGCTCTTTATGAGTCCTCACAAAGATACCATTCTGTTTTTGCTTCTGATTTCTAGACTTGCTCCATATCTGAGGCCCACATGTGGTGCTTGTGCTTCATTAGGGCTTTCAAAAGCAGATACAGGTTTGAAGTAAAGTGCCTTGATTTCCAAAAACCATTCTGGCTTTTGTGTGACAGTATGGAGCAAGAGATGTGTTGCTGTTGGCAACACTTTCATTGTCAGCAGTGTTAAAAACAAAACATGAAGTTGTGAGCATCATCAGGAGCATCCCAGCAGTATGACTTTCACTGTTGTGCAATCATGAGACAAGAAAGAAAAATGTTCCATAAAAGAGCATTATATTGGTAATTGAGTGTGAGTGGCTGAACCAAACCCAAACTGTGGTGAATCTGGAGTTAGAAGCCATTAGGCTCCTTCTCTAATGGGAAAGAAGAAATATATTCCAGGCTTGAGTGATGTTGAT
This sequence comes from Polioptila caerulea, assembly GCA_013397295.1. Lineage (NCBI taxonomy): Eukaryota > Metazoa > Chordata > Aves > Passeriformes > Certhiidae > Polioptila > Polioptila caerulea. Next base: position 693,652 of record VYXF01006138.1, on the reverse strand, counting down.
TTGTCCCTTAGGTCAGAAGAGTTGCCTGCAGTTATGTGGTCAAGTCACAAAACTGCTTCTTATAGCTCATTTTATATTTAAGAAAAGTGTAACAACTATAATGAAGAGTAGTGATTTGTTCTGTCTGGTGCATTCTTGCATGCTGGCCCTGTGTGCACGATGCATTTTCTTGTTCCTCTTGGAGTGTCTGCCAGCAGTTTGCTCTTCCCCCCTAAGGACTGTGCTGGAGACTCCGGATCCTCCTGTTTGAGTCTCATGACCTTACACAGGTCTGTGTTTCTTTGGGCATTCCTCCCTAAGTCTCTCAGTGTTGTTTAGCTTTTGCCCAGTGCCACGACCCTTCTCAGTGGCTGCATGGGCAGTGTGTTTGTGCCTGCAGGTGAAGGAGGCAGTGAAGCACGCCCTGAGCGTGGGCTATCGCCACATCGACTGCGCGGCCGCCTACAGCAACGAGGCCGAGATCGGGGAGGCCTTCCAGGAGAGCGTTGGGCCCAACAAGGTACAAACACAGCAACTGCCCTGCTCACTGTGTGCTCTGCCAAAACCCACTGCTGTCCCCTCTGAACTTCACATTTGTGGCTTTTCCTGCTGGTTTACCCCTGCTGTTTGCTGTTTATCAGGAGAGGACATGAAAGAGGGCTTTTTCTCCTCTTAGAACCCTCCTGGCTGTCACGGGAAGCAAAGATTGTCAGGGATATTTGGATAGAAGCTACAGAAAATGCCTTTGGTGGTGGTGGTTTTTTCCTTTTCCTGCCCCTTTTGCCCTCACAGAGTATCCCAATTTGGACACTTTGGGGTTCCCAGAATCAGTAGTTATAATGTAAAATATTTGTCATAAAAGTTACCCTGACTTTCCAGTCTAGCATGCAATGGGGCAAATTTAGTTTTTTAGTTATTGATAGAATATCAGCTGTAGGTTTTTTTGTTATAGATAAAATATGAATGAGTAAATGTGGTGAATTTTAATTTTTCTTTTCAACAGTGATTGCGTGTGAAAGGTGCATAAATGTGACTCCAGAGTCTGCATCTGAGAATTTGAGGCCTAAGTATAATGTAATGTGACAGGCATTCCTATGTATGAGCTGAGGTGGAATCTTAAATTTATTCCCTAAAGAATAACCTGTGGAAAGGGAGTTTTCATGTTCTTGCTTTCCTGCTGCCTTGGCTTTAGGGCAGTTTCTTTGTTATGTGATGTGCTTGAGAGAGGCTGTTTTCAGCTTGCCCCAGGGATTCCTCCCTATTAGATGTGGTAACAAAGGGAAGCATTTTGTTCAGCGCGCTAACTTGGAAACAGAATTTGAATAAAAATTCTTTTAAAAAGAATTTTTAAATATCTTCCCTTTAAACACAACATCCTTGTGTGAAACACATAAATAATTGAATGGTTGGAAGAGAGAAACTAAGGAATTAGTCATTCCAAATTCTTCAAAATAGACTTGAGTGAAGTTTTGTCAGGCAGGAGACAGTGAGAAGCATCCTTTCTGATGGAGTTCTGTGCTTCAGTTTGCCCAACGTGATCTCCTTTTTGTATTTTATACTTTCTAAATAACCAGTTCTCCATGGTTTTATCTCTGGTTCTTACCCTTCCAACACAGGGCACAGGGCTCTCAGTTCTTAGTGTGCTCCTTCCACAGCCTAGAAACTCAAATGCAGAGGTTTGGGGAATCTTCTGATTATTTTCCCACCCTCTTTCCACAAGAAGCAATCTTGGTTTATAGCATGTGATGAGTAAAGTAAGTTAGCTGGTTGGGCCTGGAATAGGTGAATTGTTAAATGGAAATTTCAAAATTTACATATGGATAAGCTGAGTAATCTCTCTTTTGGCCACATCACACTTAGAAGTGGCTTTAACCCTTGAACTGGAAGTTTTGGAAGAGTGTATATGTGGAAAGGAATTTTTTTTGAAGTTTTTCAAAACTTCTATTTGCTAAAGTATTTGATATACTTAAAGACTTGCCACTGTGTGTATTTCTCTGGCTCTTCTCCATCCAGTATATTTTTGAAAGGTTAAATTTGTAGGTTCAGTGTATTACCTTTTAAAAAAACCCCAAACATAACAATCCACAAAACTTCAGTTGTTCTCTTTGTTTTAAAACTAATTGGGGAATTGTTGCAATTCTTTTTCTGAACTTGCTCCAGTATGTTATGCTGTCCTTCCTTTCTTGAAGGTTATTAAAAGGGAGGACTTGTTTGTAACATCAAAGCTCTGGAATACCAAGCACCACCCAGAAGATGTGGAGCCAGCACTGAGGAAAACACTTGGAGATATGAAACTGGATTACCTGGACTTGTACCTCATGCACTGGCCTCATGCCTTTGAGTAAGTTCTAGATGCAAAGGGCACAGAATGCAGAAACACCAGTTTTACATAAATGGCTCATGTTATATCCTGAGGACAGTCTTTCTGAGCTGTGAATTTTTTCCTGTTTATGCTGCCTGCAAGATGTTTTTTGGTGTTTAAGGTTTAAAACAGTCTTGTGTCTTCATCTAGGCATTGGGGAAGTGTAGCAGCTGTTCTTGGTTTTGCCACTGGCCTACTTGGTAACCTTGAGGAAATATCAGAACTGCTTTATGCTTTAGTTGTACTGATGTGTAAAATGAGAATTAAGTGCTTCATAAAGAGAACACTTTTCACTTGTAATTATTAACTGTATTGGAGTGGACAAGCACGTGCAGTATCATGGTGGTATCCATATGAGGTGGAAGTGAATTGACTTCTTAGGACACAAATTGCAGTAATTCTATGATTTGAAGAAGTAAGAGAAAAGGAGGTTTTCCAATTAAATGCTAAATGCACTTATCCTACAATCCCATGAGAAGCACAGTTCCATACTCTATTTCCTTGTAGATGTGGAAGTAGTTGTTTCCCCACCCGACTACAATCAGCAGAAAGGCAGGAGGAATAAATCTCCTTGCCAGATGTTTGCATGGAGTCTTCACTCAAGCTCTTTCAGCTTAAGGGGCCTCTGTTCTGCAAATCTGAGAATGTTTTTTCTCCTTCTAGTCATATGAACTGAATTTTACAAATGTCATTCACAAATGATAAGATGAAAGATGCACAAAGTATAATATATTCCTCAGCATGACAGAATGAGGAAGTGTTTTTAACTAGAATTGGTCTGGAGGAAGAGCTGTTAAAAATTCCCCCTGTTGTGCAACAGGTTTGCTTTTCTTTTGCTTTAAAAAAATCACCTCATCAAACATTGCTTTGATAATGACACATAACACAAATAATGTATGTTTAGATACTACTTATATTTAAATTTAGATTATATTGTGACACTGTTGACAAAACTGACAGTCTAATAAAGCAGTTTAATTTCTTTTCTCATTGGAAACAGTTTACTCTGCAGTTTTCCATTATTTCTACTTAACTGTTTTAATGCATGCCTATTTATAATGCCTGTTGCATTGGGAGGCTAGGCTAAGGAATGTTATTTACAGAGAAATTAAAACAGACTTCCAGATGAAAATCACAGTGCCTTTAGGTCTTGAAAATTACTCTCAATACAGTACTCTTGACATATGAGGCTGCTCTTCTGACTTGGGAGCTCATTAGGCTTTTAGAATTATTGTTGGTTCTAGACTTATCAGTGACATGAAGAACCATCTCCCCTTGTCCCCCAGTACTGCCATTTCTCACACCATTCACTACTTTGCTAGAGCAGTGAAGGGTCTCAGTGCTGAGCTGGCAGAGTCCTGTGGTGATTATGGAGCAGAGCTATTCCAGGGGGATTGCTGGTACCCTCCCCCCCCTTTGGCTGTGGGGAGGTCACCTGGCACAGCTTTGTGTCTGTTTGGGTGGGTTTCTTTGGTTTTTTTGGTTTTTTTTATGATGTGTTGGTATGACTAATTGGAAGGAAACACACCCAACCTATAAAGAACATGTACATGTTAAAACTCAGTTAAAACTCCCAGTTAAAACTTCTGGGAGAATTTGTGCTTGTATTGAGTCGTGACACAGCTACAGAATCCAAAGGGAATGGGAAGACCAGTGTCCTTTGAATACAGTTTCTCCTAGTTAGCTCTTAAACCCAGATCCCTTTGGTAGCAACTCCAAGCCCCCCTCTGAGTTGCTGCTCCCTAAGTGAGCTGTTTTATGGGGATCAAGTGTGCAAAGAGCTGCTGCTCTGTGTACAGTGGTTTATCAGTTCTGTGTAGTCACTGCTGTGTGAGTGAGTACTTCATAGTGCTGTGTAACAACTACATAGGAAAGACTGTCTTGTGTAATAACTGCCTATGGGTTAAGCCATGTGATGGAATTGAACAGACAGATTCATTCAGTTTCTACTCTGTCCTTCAGACTATATAGAAACTTTAAAGACTACTTTGAGGAAGGTTTCTTTAAGGTAAGAACTAACATAAATAATTTGGTGTATGTACTTACACTTCACCTTTGATGCTGCAGACGAGGGGACAATCTCTTCCCAAAGAACCCTGATAACACGATGCGTTATGACTACATTGATTACAAGGATACCTGGAAGGCCATGGAGAAACTGGTGGAAAAAGGCCTTGTGAAAAACATTGGGCTGTCAAACTTCAACAGTCGTCAGATCGATGATGTACTAAGTGTGGCTACTGTGAAGCCAGCTGTGCTCCAGGTAAGGGCATAAAGGAGACAAACACTTTTCCTACTTGTCCATAAGAGGGAAGAATTTGCAAACCAATGTCATGTGTTTAGCACAAGACATGCAGCTTCTTATTTGCAGGGAAAAATACAGCCAGCTCTGCAGGAGCAGGCACACAGAGAGAGGCCTGTCTTTCCAGACAGACTGGAAACGAAGCCTACATCCATGTTCTATGGGCATTTATACCTGCTTAGATGAACAGGTCTGTGGAAGAGTTCATCTTCCATGTGAGGAACAATTTAGTCTGTGAAAAGGAAAGATTGTGAGGGAGTAACTTGAATCCCTACTGCATAGAAGTTCCTTGCTTGTTGGATGATCTGTTTGGTACCAAGGGAAAGTCCAGCACCAAGCTAAGGTGATCTGTTCTTTGTTTCATGTAAGCTTAGCCTACCAGACACTTCTTTCTCCTGGTAGTGACTTGAGTTACTAAGGTTAACTTAAACCTTATCCTCATAAGGTTTTCTGGAATCTGGAATGAACTCCTGTGATATGTTTGCTTGACTTCCTGTTTGTTTCCTTGTATGTTGATATCTGTTCTGTAGCCACTCATTGTGGGTCATTTTAATAGGTGGAATGCCATCCTTACCTAGCTCAGAACGAGCTGATTGCTCACTGCCAGAAACGAGGACTGGTGGTCACTGCCTACAGCCCCCTTGGCTCTCCAGACCGCATGTGGAAACACCCCGATGAGCCTGTGCTGCTAGAGGAACCTGGGGTCAAAAAAATTGCAGAAAAATACAGCAAGTCACCTGCACAGATCATCCTCAGGTACAGAATCATTGTGAGAGAGGTGGTGTCTAGGACCCAGCCTTCAATCAAGCAAAACATACAAGCTAGAAGGAATCCACTGAAAGTGTGTCAGGGAGGGGTTAAAATCACAGGGAGTGCCAAAAGCAAACCCCACTTGGTGCTTGTTTTACAAAGCTGGTAGAGTTGTTCCTGCCTTAGGGCAGGTAGACCAGATCAGAGGGGTCCATTCAGGGCCTGGATCCATGTCTGAGACAGTTCACTGGGACTGTTGCCATGTCTGGGACAGTACCTTTGCTGCTGGGAAATAACAGTAGGACAATGAAGGCAGCAGTGTGCCACATCTGAGTGCTGCCCACTGAATTTGCATGTGGCCACTTCCTTGAAGCCTCTAGTGCTTGCTGCTGCACTCAAGTGGGCTCCCAGGAAGAGAGGCTGAGGAAAAGACTTGCCTCCTTTGCACTGAAAAACTATTTGAACTGTTTTGTTTTTATATAGCCAGGTACTGGATATTAGGAAACGAGGTGACTGAGGGATACCCAGAATGTGATCAGCCCCTTGTAAACTAAAATTGGATTTCTATCCTTGTTGTTCTTGACTGGCTTTGTATCTGTCAGTGTTGGAACCTGGAATGCAGAGAATATTTTCTCTGCGTGTTTTAAAGGATCCAAACCCTCTGACAAATACTGCTTTTAACCTTTGTCCATGGAAAGAGCTTCCTAGGCGTTGAGATGAGACAGAATTTGTAAGAAAGTAAATCAAGTAGTAGCATAATATGTAATTTAGCACGGAGTGAGAAATGTAGATTTTTAGGAAATTAAAACAGTGAGTAAATGGAGACAAGATGGAAGATCCGTGTTGGTTTTAGACTTCTTTCTCCTTCTTCAGCTACTCCATATTCTGCAGTGTTGGGGACACAGGGTGATTGGTTAGAATTTGCTGCAGTGCAGTGTTACGTGAATAGAAGTTTAGTTAGTAATTTGTAGAAAAGTAGAAATAATGTATGTTCGTGGTGATAATTAAGTAAATTCTCTTTAAAAGAACCTTGGATCTGTGTGTTAGAAGCTCTTTGGTGTCCTTTGTCCTTCATGCTAAGCTAGTGTAAAGCCTGGTGTGCAGAAATTGTTAATAAGGAAAGAATAAACAACCAAGAGAACAAGATCAACTGAGATTCCAATTCATTTTTTACTTAACAAAAACTTAAAAAGCAAGCCTTCCCATCAGGGAAGAGTCATGTAAAAGTAATAAAACTACACATCAGTGTCACTACCACAGTCTTGGGCACTAGTAGGTTACACAGAGAGCTGAATATATTCGAGATTTTGTGCTCAAGCCACTTGACAGGCACTGCAGGGATCTGGGTTTTCATCTAGTTTCTGAGTGATTGTCAGGTTAGAACTTGCTTGAAATACCTAAGAATGTTTTTCTGACTGTTTCTTGGGGTTTTTAGCTTAAAACACTTGAAACCTCGGTGCTTATTCCAAGGCATGAACATCTTCCCCTCTCTGATTAATTCAGTTGTTACTGTCTTGCTTGAGCTTGGACACACCAGATTCTAATACAATACAGGGCTGTGTCACTCCTGTGGAGGTTTTTATTTCACAGAAGTGGCATCTCTGCTGCCACAGGTTATTACTCAGCCAAATACTTACTGTTCTTGGACTGCTCCACAGACAAACTCTCTCATCTCCTCTTGCAGATGGCAAGTGCAGCGTAAAGTGGTTGTCATTCCCAAGAGTGTCACTCCTGCTCGCATTCAGCAGAATCTCCAGGTAAGCTGAAATGGAGGAGTTTCAGAAATGCCCTTTTCATGTGAGTAATTGCTTTACTGTCCTACAGCTTGCAGAGCAGCAAGCTGAGGCACTTGGTTCATACTTGTTCATCAACGTATGCACACGCTGGAGAGGGAGGGTAAAGATGCTTTTTGAAAACAAAGGATGTGTTTGAAGCAACTCAGTGTGTGAGCATGTGCAATGTGCACATGCACAGTCTTGTTATCAGAAGGTAAAGAATGTACTTTGTAGAGGTCTAAATGAAAAATCTGTACTTGAATTTTTTTGAGACACAAATTTATTGAAATAGGGAGTGTTCTGATTTTGCTTAGCGATTCTTATTTATGAGTAATAAATTATTGAGGGCTGGTGACTACTTCTCCAGCAAACTGCCATTCTAGTGATGCTGAAGGAGTAAGTGTGGTTCACTTCTGCTCTGAACTGGAGACTTTAGAAATTATTTGAAAACCCTGACTTCAAGTAATCTTGAGAGATGTTCCTGAATCACTTCCTTGGATCCTTTTTCATAAAGGTTGGCTGGTTACATACTTGTTTTTAACTAAGGAGTTGTTTATGTAACTGTTACTCCCATTGATCCAAATTCTGGCATTCATGCTGCTAGAAATCTCCAGACAATCTCATAAATTTTGCAGTCATTCGAGGTTTAGATCTACATGGAAACAAAATATTTATTGAATAGGCAATACTGTGAGCAACAGTCCCCCTGCTTTCCATCTGAGTGGCAGAGCACTGTGCACTACCAATGTAAGCTTAGAGCTGGCAAGTGTGTGAACAGCTCTGACTGTAAGCCTTTGCTTTGATGTTTGTTATGAGTTTAATTGCAATTTCATATTTATTAGCAGAAAACAAACAGATGGCAACCTATAGTTACTGAGTAAAGCCTCTGGCTTTTGTTCCCAGGTGTTTGACTTCAGCCTCACAGAAGAGGAGATGAGCCACGTTGGAAGCCTGAATAAAAACTGGCGTTACATCGTGCCAATGATCACGGTAAATTCCTTGTGTTTCCAATAGTTTTCATTATGTGCATCTGGCCAGCACTTGGGATTTTTACAGTTTTGTTTCTTTAGTGTTCCCATTAGAACTACTTACTCATAAGAACACTGCATCTTCTTAGGGTATCGAAGATGAAAGAATTTTTCAAAAGCTGGGTACAGAAAAGGCAGCTTGTTGAAAACTTCTGTCCTCTGTTTTGGACATGGGTGGCTCTCTCTTGAGTTCTCATTACTGACTCCCGTGGGTCTTTAAGTCAGAGTCCCATCTTCAAATCTCACCAAACTCCTGCTGATCTGTTCTTCTCAAGTCCAAGCAGGCTAAACTCCATGGCATTCCCTTAGAAGTACTCCTTGTGCCAACTGTCACTACTTGGTACTGTGAACCTCTAAGATCAGTGAAGACTCAGGGTGCTGCTGCTTCTCCACATCCATGTGGAAGTCACATCAGGGAGTTTGTCCCCACCCCTCTGCTGCATGTCCCTCTTTTCAGAATCTGTTGTAATGACCTTTCTCCAATGTAAGGAGTTTGGATTAGGCTGTTGTGTTTTTCTTCCCAAATCCATTAGCTGCAGCATCTTTTAGCATCAGTAATTTACTGTGTCACACGAACCTTTATGTCACATGCTAGCAGATGCCAGATTGTTTTTAGAGAAGCCACTGCCTTGTAAATGTTGAAGCCCTCTTGGTCTTTCTTTTATTACATTAAAGGACCCAAACTTGTTCCTTTTCCTTCATTGCAAAAAAGATAGTCAATGCCTTGTTATCTCCTGTCTTTATAGTGTTTTCTCCTTTCTTCTTGTCCTGCTTCTGACTTGACAAAAGAAAGCTGTTGCCATTCCCTGGTGCATCACTGGCCAGGATTTGGCAACTGTAACAAGTTGCTGTAGTTGTGCTATAATGAATCTGTAGTGATTTATCCCTTCTGTGCCATACAGTACACTGTACAGATACAGGAAATCTCAGCAAATTTGGGAGCTGTCAAGCATAGCCTGGCCCCTTCAGTGCTTTGCCTGTAAATTATCCTTCAGTAGTGGCTGCTGGCTGTAGGAATTCCTGGGGACAGCTTTTCCCCAGGATTCATCATTGTGGGTTTTTTGAATACTTGAGAGAAAATCAGTGACCAGCCCAAGTTAGAAGAGAAGCTGTGAATGTGTGGGGAATGACTGTCTCGTATCAAGGGTAGAAATGTGTTACAGCTCTCACTGTTTGTCAGGCTTACATGAGCCTCAAGGCCACCCTTTTAACTGTGTATGTGCATAAATATAAACCCTCCCATCCCTGCAGCCAAAATTGTCTCGTGTTTATGGATCAGGAGTCTGTATAGCAAACAAGCAGCTTAGCTGCTGATCTCTGTGTGACAAGCACACCTGCTGCTGACAATGTTTCTTTCAAGTGTTTTGCTACTCATGCTACAAACAAAATTGTTTTGTTAATGAAACTGCAAAATACATTAAAATATAGCCTGGCTTGAATGAGCCAGGGATAATTCATGTGCTTTTGTTACCTGGGAGACCTGATCAGATCACAGGGATTCACAAAGGAGAGATGAAATACAGTTCAAAGTGGCAGCCCATCCAGCTTGATGTGATGCAGCTGGGCTTCAAAGATATTGCCATGCTGTCAGATAACAAGGCAGGAAGAAGCAAGATGAGTAGAGTTAAATCACAGTTCTGTAGCTCTAAGATCTCTAATGGAACCTTTTGTCTCCTGCCCATCCCCTCTGGGCTTATTGGGAAGAATTTTCATCATCTGTGAATTAAAATTCCTGTCTAACCTATCTGCACTATGAATCTGACTTAGTTTCTGGATTTCAAAGTGTGATATGGCAGTGACATGAGAGCTCCTATCATAACTGATGAGACAGTTCTTTTTGGCTTTCCTTCATTGATCTGTAGCCACCAGTTCTCAAAATTGTGCCACTCTCTTCCTAATTGTGTATTCTTAAAGCCTGAGGGGAGGCTATTACATTGCATTTAGACAATTAAAGTTGTTTTAGACTTTAACTGTTCATTATCTGGATAGAGTTTGGAAGTTACTTTGCACTAATCTGAAATCCAAACTTTTGGAAACATAATTGGCCAAGGAATATACTTCATTGAAACTTAAACGATTGTCAGGCCAGTAGGGGAGGAATGTAGTGAGCACATCATGATCTCTTTTTAAGAGTTAGCTACTATTGACCTGCAGGTGTGTTCATTCCTGATTTTATCCCCCCTCCTTCTCTCAAATTCCTGGAGAAGACTGGAATCAGTGATGTGAAACATTGCTTCTGGCAGCTGCTGTCTTGGCCTGCTGTGAACAAGAATGTTTGCCTGTTCTGTGTGGACAAATATGCAGGGGGACAGAACTGGGGGGGGAAAGTGAAGAATATGGATTCTGGGGACATGAGGAAGCTGTTGGCTTTCAAGAAAACTTGAGGAAGCCTGAAGCTACTGTGACACTTCTGTCCTGTTTCAAGGATTGCCTTCGGCTGACAGCTTCATTTCAGGTCTGCTTTAATTGGAGCGTTAGTCAAGTGTTACACCGTAACAGCCTCGTTCTGTGCTCTGCAGTGCCCCCAGGTGACTCCTCTCATTCGAACAGCTCATTGCAGGAATTCCAGTCGCTTGGAAAGGCACGTTTGATGGTCAAAGCTGATGGGGCATTTGCTAGTCGATACTTGGTTTGGAAGTCCCTGTGATTTCCTCTGTGCATTTTGAGTGATCACTACCATCATGTTTGTATGTATAAAAATCAAGGATTTCTCTAATACAACTTTTATTGAGGCATTAGTTGTTTAACTTCAGTTTTGGCTGGATGCTGCTTGCCTGACCCGTGGGGAGGTTTGTGCTCTGGGCCAGTGCTGCACCCAGACTTCCCCAAACATTACAGACGAGGTTTTACCTCAGCTACATGCAAGTTGGGGGTGTTGCAATGGACTTGGTGCAACTAGAAATGCAAGTTGTCCATCTGAATGCATCGAGGTGGGATGTAGGAACTGAGACTTCTGCATGGCCATGTCTGGTTTTGGGCCTGCCTGAGCCTCTGGTTATCTGTGAGTATTGGTTCCAGTGCTCCGATTTTACAGCTGGACAAGTGGTCTTGTGTGGAAATGTTCCTAAAAGGAGTTCAGTGACTATTAATGCCTCAGCACATGACCCTGAACAAGCCTCTCAGTGTGTTTTGTCTTATCCATCTCTAAAATTGGCAGCCCAGCAGTTCTATCATGGAAACATGGACAAAGGCTCCAACTCCAACAGTGTTCTGAAGAGTGCATGTTACAGCACTCAGTAACAGCTACAAGGCACAAGGCTTTTAACCATTCTTAGTCTAATTCTTCAAGTCTTTGCAGCTTGAGAGACTCTTGCTCTAGGCTACAAAAGTCTGTCTTTTCTTTCAAGAAAGGCTAAGAAGACTTGGGAGTAGAGGAGGAGCTTTTGTTTAAGCTGAAAAATGTATTCCCAGATGTTTGGGATACAAAGGTTTAGAAATCTAAATCATGGAGAACTTGAAACTGAGAGTAAGAATGGATTTTATCTTTCTGACTTGAGTCTGTCTTTTTTTTTTTCACAGGTGGATGGAAAGCTAGTAGCCAGAGATGCTGGACACCCCCACTACCCTTTCAATGACCCCTATTAACTACTGGAAAATAAGGTGTTAACGCTCCCTTGTGTGCCCTTCCACAAAGTAATTGTTGCCACGATTTGTCAAAAGCAAATTCAAACCTTCCTTCCCAAGTAGGTTCTCCTACAATGTACTACTTCTAATCGACCTCCTGCCTGGAGATCCTGTAGCTTCTGTGCCACACTTGGTGGATTTATTACAATGACTGCAAGCTGGCTCCTGGAGGCATCAGATCTTTTGGAGATTAGATGAAGAGTGATGGACTCTAAGTCAAGTTCCAAACACACTGTTATCAGACTAGGGCATTACTTTGGGTAATTACTTTGGTCACTACTGTGAAACGGTTTTGAAAACTTCAGTTACTACCATGATGAGGGAAAAAAAAAAGAAGGGTGAAGGTGTGAAAGGTTTTTAAGGCTAAAGAATTGCTCAGCCATCAACTTTGATATCTTTATTAATAATTTTTTACGCAGGGAGAAAAGTGAAATGTGTCACAGTTGCACTGTGCCCATAAACCATTCATTAAAACCCAACTAATTAGCCATGCCCAGTGCTTTTATCCACTTCATAGGTCTTTTGGGACCTAGAGTTCTCAATTTTCTCTTTCTTTTAATTTGCCTGTAGATTTGAGCAGAATAAAAGCAGACCCTGGAGCAGGCCTTCAGGGCAATCCTCTCTCTTGCTTATCACAGTACTGGGTTTCAGCTCTGACAGCAGCTCTGATCCTATCACAAAAGCCACAAGAACTTTTCAGCAAGTCTTGCAGAAAAACATCCTGCTTTTCCTGTGAAGCTGGCCAGGGTTTCTTTACCAAAGATGTCCATTTTGAGTTCTGGAAGGTCACAAAATTAGTTCTTAATTGTACAGTAAGACCAAAGACCTTTCAGAGCTCCCAATGTTTTAATGTTGCATTTTTGGCCACTGCCAAAAAATATCTTGGGTTGATGCTTAGGAGAGCTGCTCCTGTCTCCTGCTGGTAACTCAGGGTGAGTCATTTTCCTTTTGTGCCTTGTCTCTGTATTCCCTTGGCAAGGACTAATTTGCTGAGTGCTGATGCACCCTTGGACTGGAACTCCAGCTCCAAGCACGGTTTTCTTTTGTTTCAGTCTCCTATTGAATTGGCTGGTCATCTGAGCACAAAGGGCATGAGGTGTTAGTACCTGCCTGTGCCCTGCTGGTGATACTTTCTGTGGCCTTAGAAACATCAACACTTTATTTTGGTCCGCTCTGCCTGTTAAATAGGATAAATTTTTTCCCATGGTAGCAGCAAGCAATTAGAAAAATAGTCTTTGTGTATCAAATAGTTCAAAAGTTAAAGAGTTAGACACTTTAATTTGGATAACCTCATTTGCAGTAGGCTATAGTAGATCTGTGGGTGCAAAGCCTTCTCACGTAATTCCTGCCCTGGGCCTCACAGTGTGCAGCAGAACTGCAAAAAAACCAGTGACACCCATTTATCATTCCTTGTAAACTGCAGGCAAAATTACAGGAACTTCTGTTCCTTTGTAAAATGTTTCCTAATTCTTGATGAATTTGCCTCAGTGGAGGAAGGCATTGCACCTCATTTAGGATTCACTACTAGACTGGACATGTTACTCCTAAGGAAAATTAAATTCCTGTTGGTTTCTTTAATTGTTCTAATCAAACACGGTGACTTCGAATACGGTTCTTGTAGCAATCATTAGGCAAGCCATTGTACTTTGACGGCACTCTGGAGACTGCCGTCATCCTGCCAAGGACAGTGGCTTTTCTCGCTCGTTTCACTTGATGTTTGCTTGTTTAAATAAATTCTGTATTCATTGTATGACTTTGAGACTTTTTCTCCCCCTCTTATCTCGAGGCCCCAGTTAACTTTCTCTAGTTATTTCTCTGAGCAGGAGTGCCTAAATGGGCTGGGAGAATTCCCATGAAGAGCACATTAATGCTGTAGCTCTGTGAACCCCACACTTCCCAGCTCTGTTCCTGCAGGGAGGGCCGTGGCGGGGTTGAACTGGACAACTTTTACCTTGAAATAGCAGAGCCTGGAGGTCTCGGTGCTGGGCTGTGCTGGACAGGGCAGCGGCCATGTCAGTCCTGCCTGCTCGTGCGTTCCTGTGCCAGGGGAGAGCCGAGCATCTGCGTGAGCTGGGCCGAAGCCCGGGGCGTGCTCGCCTGGAAGGGGCCGAGGTTGGATTGGGAGCCCGGGCCGGGGTGCCAGAGCCTCCCGGGCCCCCAGGCTGGGGCTGAGGGAACGGGACTGCACCTCCCAGCATGCCCCGCGGGACCCCGCCTCCTTCACCGGCACTACACTTCCCAGCGCGCCCCGCGCGGAGGCGCCCCCGGCGTCC
>VYXF01006138.1:664405-678905 GCA_013397295.1 Polioptila caerulea | reverse complement strand
GGGGGCAGCCGACGCCGTGGGGCGGGCCGGGGGAGGGCGGGGTCACGTGACCGGCGGCCCGTGAGGAGCCGCCGCCGGGGTTTGGCGCCAAGGGCGGGGGGCGGGGCCGGCGGAAGGCGGGAAAGGCCCCATTGTCTGCGCGGGACCGGCCGGGCAGGGGCTGACCGAGCCCCTCACCGCCTCCCTCCGGACATAAACACCAAAGTGAGGAGCCTGAGCCCGCTCGGGGTGGGTTGGCACCTCCGAGCCACGCTCCTCGTGCTGCTTTCGCACCCCCGAGAGCTCAGCACGTGCTCTGAAATGGGTGGCCGGTTCTAAACGTCAATTAAAAAAACATTCGATTTTCTGTTTGCAGGATGGAAGAGGAACTGGCAGCTCCTTCCACATCCACAGACAAGACAGACAGGTGAGATGGGAGTTGAAACTGTCAATTATCAAAGAACACAGAATCCCAGAGAACTGAGTGAAACACAAAGGTCACCGTTCAGATCGGTTCTGTAGGTGCTGAAAACCCCTGCTCACCAGTGGTTTGCACAAATCTAGTGCAGCAAGACCCTTTCAGGGACTGATACATACAAAAATACCAGCTGTTGTTGAAGTTTTTGTGGTTTTGTGTTAGTGCTGGAGAGACACAGGTATGCAGCTGGCACGTGATAGATGATACCCTGTGGGCAGCTCCTCTTGTCCCAGTCTGAGATGTTGGGCTGGAAATGAAGCTGTGAGATGCACTGAATTGAAAGTGACACTTGCATCTGTCATTCTTCTCAGATGTCAGAGCTGTCATGCTGTGCTATGGAAAGTTTTAACTTGAGTTTATTCTTTTTCTTGGTTTAGCACTGGAGTCTGAAACACTGGTGCTCTGTGGTGTGCCACTACTAAAGTATATTTTTTAGCAGCCTTTGTTGTAACAGATTCTGATACTTGTTGCAGTGATTGGATTAAATTGCCTGTCTTCCCTTGGAACTATCATCAGATTTACACCAACAAAACCAAACAAATCCCACCCACCCTGGTAGTTCCAACCACTGTAACCAATGCAGATCATTATTCCATAAAGCAGACTATTTATGTATTTATTTCTTTATATATTATATAATATATATATACATATATTTAGGTTTTGACAGCTGAAATTACGGTGAAAACAAAGAGAATCCTTTATTTGACTTATTTCCTCTTCTTCCAGTATGGATGTGGATGCAGAATCAAAGAAACTATTGGGTTTGGGACAGAAGCACTTGGTAATGGGAAATATTCCAGCTGCTGTGAATGCATTCCAGGAAGCTGCAAGTTTACTGTGAGTAGTAGAATGTTCTGTGTGTTTTTGCTGGGCTTGGGCTTCAGCTTGGCTGTTCTGATGTGGATTATGCAAGAGAAATTGGGATTTTTACATGTTTAGAATGCAGCTGAGGAGGGGACANCTTGGTTTAGCACTGGAGTCTGAAACACTGGTGCTCCGTGGTGTGTTGGTGTGCCACTGCTAAAGTATATTTTTTAGCAGCCTTTGTTGTAACAGATTCTGATACTTGTTGCAGTGATTGGATTAAATTGCCTGTCTTCCCTTGGAACTATCATCAGATTTACACCAACAAAACCAAACAAATCCCACCCACCCTGGTAGTTCCAACCACTGTAACCAATGCAGATCATTATTCCATAAAGCAGACTATTTATGTATTTATTTCTTTATATATTATATAATATATTTAGGTTTTGAAAGCTGAAATTACGGTGAAAACTAACAGAATCCTTTATTTGACTTATTTCCTCTTCTTCCAGTATGGATGTGGATGCAGAATCAAAGAAACTATTGGGTTTGGGACAGAAGCACTTGGTAATGGGAAATATTCCAGCTGCTGTGAATGCATTCCAGGAAGCTGCAAGTTTACTGTGAGTAGTAGAATGTTCTGTGTGTTTTTGCTGGGCTTGGGCTTCAGCTTGGCTGTTCTGATGTGGATTATGCAAGAGAGATTGGTATTTTTACATGTTTAGAATGCAGCTGAGGAGGGGACAAACTATTTATTTGGATAATGCTGTAGCTGGTGTGCAGTTTAGGTGGCTTTTTTGATAGGCATTACCAGCAGAGTTCTCTAGGGAGGGAAAGAGATTTGATAGTTTATTATGCAGGTGTCTTCTCTAGTAACTTCTTCATTAGTCTTGATCCATCTCTGTGAATGGTATTTTCTGGGTTACAGATTAATTTCCTCAGCTGGGTGTCTGAGAGCCATATCTAACTGAGAGAAGCATTCAATATTTGTTTAAAGTAATGGGAAATGTGCCAAGAAAGTGATCCTTTTGTATAGGAACATGTAATATTCAAGTTCACATATTCAAATCTAAAGCAGGCACAGGCAAATAATTCTTTATTCTTTTTGTAGGGGTAAAAAGTATGGTGAGACAGCGGATGAGTGTGCAGAAGCTTTTTTTTATTATGGAAAATCTCTCCTGGAGTTGGCAAGGTAGGGTGACAGTTTGTCATTTGGTGAAGAGTGTGTCTGGTGTAACAGGATTTCACTCCTTTATGGGCAGGATTGCCCTGGGTGGGATGGGCTGTGGCATTGCAGCTTGTGCAATTCAGATGATGGTATTAAAAGATCCAAGGGATAACAAACTCCTATTCCCTTCAGAATGGAAAATGGTGTGCTGGGAAATGCCTTAGAAGGGGTGCAGGTGGAAGAGGAAGGAGAAAAAGCAGAAGATGACTCTGCATTGCCAGCTGCTGATGGTATGTAATGCTGCCTGCCCTGCTGTGGAGGCACCAGGCTGTGTTTTCTTGTTGGAATCTATTGTTATCTTGGGAAGCCTGAATCATTCTGTTGAAACTCTTGTCAGTCTGAATGGACTCTGTTTCTGTTTGGTTGTTTTTAGTCTTGCTTAAAGATGAGCCAAACCTGTAAAACATCTGCAAGGAGCTGGTCACTGAAAGCATGTGTAAGGGTCACCAGGTGTGTGTCCTGAAACACCTGCATTCAAACTTGCTTTCTTGAGCTTCACCGCTGACTCCAACTGCTTTGTAACCTTGTAGCAGTACAGTGTGTGTAGTCCCACAGGTCAGAGTCTCTGTACAAAGTCCCGAGAACAGTGACTATTTTACACTGCCCTCAGCTGGATTGGATACAGGAATTCCTGTCCATCCAGACTGCTAAAGCACTGGCACCTCTTGCTTAGCTGTGACTAAAATCGCTGCACAACCGCACACTGCTTGAGCGGCCGCTTGCAATGCTGCAGTCTGGGGAAGGGGAAGGGCCTTGCTTAGATCAAGTGGCTCTGTTGGTTGTCTCCTAATTCCTTGTACTTGGAAAATGAAGCTTTTGGGAATGTCATCCAACTTGGTAACAAACCAGCACACTGGAGGGTCGTGAGGGTGGTGTTGTCAGTGCCCGTTAATGTCTTTATCACTAAACTCGAAGAAATGTTTATGCTTCCTCAATCATGTAGAAGAAGCAAGGGAGGAGTTGAGAGAACAGGTTTATAACGCCATGGGGGAAAAGGAAGAGGCCAAAAAGTCCACAGAGGAGTCTACAGTACTGTCTGAGAAGGAAATCAAAGAAGAGGATGCTGAAATGAAAGAGGTGACAGGAGAGAAACCCAAAGAAGCAGCTGCTGACAAGGATGCACAGCCCAAAGAGGCTGAAGAGAAGACTGAGATTTCTGTGGGAAAAGAAGAAACTTCAAAAGAGCAGAAACAGCAGGTGCCTGTGAAAGAGGAGGCAGCTGTGGAAGAGAAGGAGGTAGAAAAAGAGCAGAAGGCGGTGCCTGAGGACAAGGTAGAGAAGGCAGCTGAGGAGAAGGAGAGATCGACAGAAGTGTCAGACAAGGAGGCAAAGGCGTCTGGGGAAGAGGCTGAAGCAGGAGAAGTGGCTGTGGAAGAGAAGGGAGAGAAGGAAGAACAGGCAGCAGAAGCAACAGAAAAGGAGCCAGCTGTGGAGAAGGCAGAGGCTATAGAAGGGCAGGCAGAGACAGCTGTGGAAGAGAAGGCAGAAGCACAGGCAGCAGCTGCTGTGGAACAGAAGGAAGCTGCAGAAGGGGACACAGAGGCAGCTGAAGAGAAGGTGGCTGAACAGAAGGCGGCAGAAGAGAAACAAGAGTCAGTAGAAACAGTTACAGAAGAGAAACCAAGTGAATCCAAAGAGACAGAGTCCTCAGAGGAACCTGTGCCCACAGAGGGCAAAGAGCCACCTAATGACATGAAAGAAAAGGCTGAAGTTGCTGCTAAGGTAGAGAAAGAGGAAAAGAAAGATGACCTGATGGAAGAGGGTGAAGGTGCTAAGGTAGAAAAAGAAGAGAAAGATGACCTGATGGAAGAGGGAGAAGGTAACACTGAGAGGAGAAATATACTTGTGGGTGGATGACTTGATGGATTTGGCTAACAATGGGTAAAAAGTGTTCCATTCAGAATTTTCTGTTTGCCTTAGAATAAGGAAAAGGCACAGTAAAGGGGCTCTTGAAGGACTTTACATACAAGTAAAGTTTCAAGGAATTGTCTCAGTTTCTCTAGACTAACGCTTAACTAACTGCAAAGCAAGTCTTACTTGAAAGCAAACTGACAGCCCTGTGAAATGTGTAAGTAATGGCTAGGCTGGTGGAGAATACTGAATGGATGTTCACTTGCATGCCTCTGGGTGTATTGCACTAACCTTCACATAACTTGAAGCACAAATTGCCTCTGGTTATAGCTGGGTTTTATTTTAAAATGGTGGTGAAAAAGCAGGAACAGCTGAACACATAAAGTAATAAATTTACTTCTGGTGGAGGAAAGGAACTCTTCATTTGAGTCTTTCTGATGGTCGTCGCTAGTGAGAATTTAGTTGGAAAATCTAAACTTGATTTGCTGAAGGCTTATTGCTGCTCTAGTGCAGTCTTCTGGCTGTCCAGCTTCTGCCCTTCTGCTTCCCTGCTTTATTACAGCTATTTCCAGGGCTCTGTTGAAGTAAGACTTGCACCCTTTGCTGCAGCAGTGCTTTGTGGCCTTTGTGGGCCCGTGCCTTCTGTTGCACAAGTTAATTGATGAACTGTAATTGCAGCTTTGCTTGTCAGCAGCTCATCTTCACAGGCAGTGCCTTACTTCAGGAGTGGCAAAAGTTCAGACCAGACGGTTCTGGACCCTGGAAGGATTCATTGTGCTCAGCATAGTGAATGGAGCAGTGGCCTAGCAGGGTATCAGTGTGGAGAGGGGATAAGTAAAAATAGACTAAGAGTTGTTACCTGCTCCTCACCCTGAGTGCTGAAAGGCTGCCTGTGCACACACACTGCTGCTTTTGCCCCAAGTCTGGGAGTGTGGAGACCCTCTCGAGCATCCTGGTCTGGTGCTGTGTCATTCCAAACTCCTCCCACTACTTAAATCTTAGCATCCAGACATCTCTTCTGTTTTACCTTTATACAGAGTGTTAGACTTGTGAGTTCACAGGCTCTCTAGTCCCCCTCCAGTCAAGCTCCTGTTCTAGAATTAGCCAGAGGTTTTGAAACAGGAATGTTAAGGGTGTGATTTCAGCCTGCTGACCAGCCAGTGCTCTGAAGTTATTAGACATATTCCTTCACTGCACATTTTCCCAGAATGAATTCTTCTCCTGGTAGAACAGATGATGTGATGCTCCTGCACAGTGTCAAAAGTCAAATTAGTACTACACAAGAGGAGGTTCATTAACATTGACACTTAAATGCCTGACATGAACTCAGAAAAACAGACTAATTTGTGTGCAGCTTGGCAGCTATCTTGCTGAAAGCACTTACTTTCTGTAGCATGAACTTCAGCAGCTGGCCAGTGCCTCGAGGGCTGCTCGGGATCTTGTGGCTTCAGTGAGAGCTGACAACAGATTTGTGAGAACTAAACTCTCTGTAAGTTTCTGTTGTAGATGGTAAGAAGTTGAACTTATGGACTGCTTTAGTCTACAGTGCTGAATGGTTTCAGCAAGATGGCTGCTGATGCTGGGACTTTATCTGCTCTTCTTACATCACACCTCTAACCTGACACTGGAAGGATGAGAGTTGGATATAACATTTTCTGCCTGACTCCATGTCGAGCAAGCACAGTAACAAGAAGTGTCCTCACACATCTACTTGCCTTCTAGAAACAGAAGAATCGGAAGAAGAGGATAAAGAAAATGATAAAGCTGAAGATGATAAAGAGAATGAATTGACAGTGGAAGACAAGGTGAGGTTGCTGAGGTCTGACACCAGTGCTCATGGAAGGATGCAGTATTGAGCCTAAATATGATGTTGATGTCGGTCTAAGAGCTCCTTTGTGTTTCATTTAGTTCTGTGTAGGAAAATACTTCTGAAATGCAATATTGTCTGGGAATGGCCAGTGTTAGGCCTAGTCTGCATTGTAGCATCTTGCTCAGCTGTGTCTGTAAACCTGGGTTTGTCCAGCTGCTCTGACACAAATGCTTGTGGTGTGCTGAGCTGTGCCTGGTGGTGCAGGGGCAGGCAGGGCGAGCTGTTGCAGCCTGTCACTGGAGTTACTTGGAACAGATAATTCTCTGCTTGTCTGATTGTTTCACTGTACGTGTTGGAGTCTCCTGGTCAGTAAGCTGTGATTAGGATGGGAATTGTTTGAGATGCTTCTTGAACCTGAGATGTACATTGATGGAGCAGTCAAAATGCTTGGAAAAATCTGTGGCCTTGTAGAGTGGCACTAAGCATTTGAGATAACTGTCTGTCCCTTTCTCAGGTATTTTAACAAATCTCAAAGGCTTATTAAAAAAAGCTGGACCATCAACTTCATTTGGTCATCTAAAGAGAACCTTAACCACGATCTTGCTCTTGTGATAATACTGCTGCTTGGTGCCCTGTTATTTCTGGAAAAAAATTAAAGCGTATCATAAAAGAATGCAAGTTCATGTTCCACTGAAACATCTTTGCTCCAGGCAAAGTCTTGGTTGATGCAATAACCTATTCTGCATATTTTTTTCCCTTTTTTTATTTTCTTCTATTGGTGAAATGTTTACCTCTTGTGGAAACTGATTCCTTGATAACACTGGTTGGGAATTTAGTGGTGGTGTTTGATGTGATACAAGTCACTGAATCTGTCTTGCACTTCTGGTCTTTACAGGAAAGTGAGGAGGATGAAATTGGCAATCTTGAGCTAGCTTGGGACATGCTGGAGTTAGCAAAAGTCATTTACAAGAGGTAAAGACTGAAGTTCTAATTTGGGTATATGCCTCAGAAACTCAGTGTAAATTGGACAGTGGCATAGCCAGTTAGAGAACATGGCATGCTCTGATCAGGATTCGAGAACTTTTTTTCTTCCTGCTATAGACAAGAAACAAAAGAAGCTCAGCTCCATGCAGCTCAAGCTCATCTGAAGTTAGGAGAAGTTAGCATTGAATCTGGTAAGTAATGTTAATTATAGTGTGCAAAGTGTTTGATTGTACTTTCTGTCACCGGGTTTTGTACTTCAAAATGAGCAGATGTGAGTTAAGACTGTCAGGATGAGAACAAATGAGACTGATCATGATCGTTGCAGCCATGTGAGAAGCTTTGGAGGGAATGGTTGGTGCCTTAAATAGGATAGTCTATGCTTTTGCACAGCAGTGGAAAAAAAAGTTTAAGTAAGAAGCAATGCATTGCCAGATCAAAACCAGCCTTGTGTTCTGCTTTCTGAAGTGACCAAACCTTGCTTATGAACTTCAGAGACTTGCTGAAATTGTAGTGAAAAATAGTTAACTATCTTAGACCTTCCCAAATCCTAGGTCACAGTCAGGAAAGACTCTTGTATTACATAGCAGAAAAAGGGAGTGGGAAGCAAGCCCCAGGTTTGTAATATCTTGCTTGCCTTTCATTTAAAAATGTATTTTAATCTTAGATCCAAATGTACGCTTTCTCTGGAGCAAGCTTTGGAAATAATCCAACAGGTTTCTGGGCCAGGGCTACAGAGCAAGGGTTGTGTCTTATGTCTCTAGAGCATGTCTGGGGAGAGCTTGGCAGGAAGGTGGCACTGTCCTTAGCTCCAGGTCCGTGTTGCAGTTGAGACCAGTTACATTCAGTTCTGGGTAGAAGGTAAAGCAGGAGGACTTGGTGCCTGCTTTGACTTGGTGCTCCGTTTTCTGTGCTGAAATTAGACCAAGCATTTGTGAGAGAGCCAGAGGAGCTGGCCTAGACAGTCTCGTGGGAGGCAGAGTTGTCACCTAATGGTCTGAAAGCAGCCCAGCACTGCTGTGTTCAGTGGTGGTTCTGTTTGCAGACTGTGTAATGTGTAACAAAACACAGAGTAACCAATCCAGCGTTTAGATGGTGCTGCTGTGGGTAATGACTGAGGTTTGTAAAGGCCTTGGGGCTTTCTCCTGTAGAGAATTACACTCAGGCAATAGAGGAGTTCCAGGCCTGCCTGGCGCTGCAGCAGAAGTACCTGGAGGCTCACGACCGGCTGCTGGCTGAGAGCCACTACCAGCTCGCCCTGGCCTACCACTACAACAGCGACTTCGACGAGGCCGTGCTGCAGTTTGGGAAGTCCATGGAGGTCATCGACAAGAGACTGGGTATGTGGAACTCTGAGGCTGCCTGGGGAGTTTTCACAAGGCAGAGTAGTGAGGTGTGCTCATTGTCTGCTGTGTGGTGTTGTAACCTGTCAGCACTTTCAGATAAATCAAGGGCAGACTTGTTAAAGCTGTTTGTTTGCAGACAGTTGCCTCTGGGTGTTGGTAACTGGACAGTGACTTTGTCTGGAGGTGTTTTGACCTGATAACTGTTTCACCCCAGCAATACTGACTGAGCGAATAAAGAAGGCAGACACTGGGTGCCCTGAGGATGAGAAGGAGATAGAAGAACTGAAGGGACTGCTTCCTGAAATTAAAGAGAAGATAGAAGATTCAAAGGAGTCACAGAAGAGTGCAAAAGTAGCTGAGCTAGGACTTAAAGCAACTTTGGTGAGTGTGTCCTGTGGTTTCCTTTTGACCCAACTCTTCTTCCAGTGGCACTTGGAGTAAATCAGTAATGGGAGGAGCTCAGTCTTGATCAGGGGCTGGTGGTTGCTCACAGGTGTTACCAGGCTGTGATTGTGAGAAGGAAACTGAGGCAGCTGACATCTAAAGAGGATATTTACTAAGAGCCCTGATACTAAATGTTCCAAACTAAACAAGAATTTGATAGGCTTCTGTGGCATTTAATGTATCAGGGCTGGAAATGGTGGGTCAGGTAAATGTGGAGTGCACATTGCATCTGTCCTGTGCAGAATCCAGTGCTGGGTTGTGAAGGATTTGGGCTTTCTGTGTCTCACTAAGTTCACATGTATTGTCTGCCACAGTCTGTTTTTTCTGCTTTTCCTAAAGGTTGGAACTACGTCTGGCTTTGCACAAAGTGAAGACAGTGGTTCTGTGTCCACAGTAAGTTAATCTAAAATGAATGCTGTTAATTTTCACCTGCTCTAGAGGTTACTGGTTGCATTTGCTCATGTGTCAATGTGTGTCTTGTAACAGATTCCAGTAAGGAAAGGAGCTGATGGTGCATCTCAGTGTGTAACAGACATCTCTCATCTAGTCAGGAAAAAGGTGAGTCCAGAAATGCAGTTAAACAAGCAGTTTGTTGAAGTACCACTGGCTTACTCTGTCTAACCGGATTTGCCTTTAAAGTATTTTTTCTTAACTTAGTTGTATAATGGGAAAACACTCCAAAAGTAAAACCAGTAGTGTATGAAACTCCTTTCCACTGGGAACCAATCAGTCTGGGAACCATCTGGCCTCCAGGAGACCATTCTTGGTGGTTCAGTGCCCTGCCTGACCCACACTGATGTGAATCTGACCCAGCTGTGTGGCTTCTGCAGGTGTTCCCTGAACAAGAGCTTCCTCTGCTGAGGACCCTCAAGAGCAGCAGGGCCACCTGCAGATCCCAAGGAAAAGGCAAGCAGCCAGGCTGGGCTGGGTTCCCTTCTTTCCAAAAGGAAACTGGGACTTGGACTTAATAAATAGTAACACCACACTGGTGGTAATGATAAACTGCCTCCTAACTGCCCCAGATCAGATACTGAGAACTTGGTTCCTTTAAACATTATGTCTTCTCTAGAAGTGTTTGCTCATAAAAACTAAGATCTTACAGGGGATACTCTCAGTTTTATGTTGCCTCTGTTCCATTGGCCTGTCAGTTCAGGTGTGCCTGGAGTGATTTGGAGCTGCTTTAGGTGATTTCAAGTGTTGTAGATGCCCTAAGTCTGCCCTGGAACTGTCACAGGCTCAGTGGTTGTACCTTTCCTTGCCAGACTGTAACCAAGGATAACTCAGCTCTGGAAATCCTGGCACCCAAAGTGTCACTGTGGTTGAGACCTTGGTGCCAAAGCCTCAGAGCTCTGGTTAAACCCCAACACTGGGGAGCCTGTCCTGAGCCTGGCAAGCAGAGGTTGGGTAGATGATGTGCAGTGACATCTAGGGCTAAATTTCTCAAAGAGCTTTAAACTTGGATTTGTACTTAGTGGAGATTATAAACAATTTTGTCTTCAGAGGAAACCAGAGGAGGAGACTCATCAGGGAGACAATGAAGCCAAGAAATCTAAACCAGAACCGGCTGTCAATGGTGGTGGTGGGGACCCTGTCCCCAGTGGAAATGAGGTTGCGGAAAAAATGGAAGAGGAGGTGGGCAGCTGAGCCAGGAGTCTGGGCTGTGCTTTTTATTTTATTTTCCCCTCCTCTCTGTTCAGGGATGGTTCTGTGCCTGGTAGATGTCCTGGTTTTATTGCCTGCTGTCCTTCACAAGGTTTCCCAGATGAGATGAAGAATATTCCTAGTGGGCAGGGTGCATGTTGTGCTGTGGTGCTGACCCTGTGTGTGCTGGACAGACCCAGCTGTGGAGCCTTGTCACCTGAGGGGTGGGACAGAGATGGGTTCTGGGGTGTTTTTTTTGCTGGGTTCAACTCCAGCACAGGGTCTTCCCCCAATTTTTAATGTTCCTGGGTTTTATTACTTGCCCCTGGGCTGCACTTGTTACTCTCAACGCCTGTCTGCTCTGGGGACTGGCAAAGCTCACACAGTTAGGTCTTCAAATTACAGAACCCTTGGGCTGCTGCATGAGTTGGTGCTGTAAGACTGTGTCTTGTCTTTTAAAAACAAACCCTTATCTTCTCTTTTAGACAGAGAAAAGGCCACAAGCAGAATCAGGGGCTGCAGTTGAAAGCACAGTATGATAATGATTCTTTAACCTTGGACACTCCTCTCCTTACAAGGAAAATGGTTTTGTATATAGTGTATTTTTTCACTTTTTGGCAACTTTTGTATGAATTCAATAAAGATTGTAAGCAAATGGTGCCTGTCTTGACCTTCCTCCTGTGACAGGTTCCAGCCTCTGCTCCTGGCTGTCCCCCTGGGCTGCAGGTCTCAGCCCTGGCCCACTGCTGGGCTCATGCTCCCTTCAGCTTCAGCATTTCCACCCACCTCTGCCTCCTTAGGCAGGGCAGGAGCAGAGGCTCAGATGGGCCAGGCAGGGCTGGCTGCTGCAGGGAAGGAGAGCATTTCCTGAACTTCACTGTCTTGTCCAGGGATCTGATCTTTTTTCCTTCTGCTGGGGCTTTGTTTTGTTCATTCAAGGCTGAGCTTGCAGTGGGTTCTGATAGTGCCTCCCTCAGCTTTGAGCAGCCTAAAGGTGGGGAAGGCTGATAAAGAAAGAGCTTTGTAACATCCTGGGCTTTGTTGCTGTGTTTTGTTGTCTCTGCTCACCCTCTACTTTGCACCCCAGAGGGGGTGCAGGAGCAGGTGCTGATGGTTTGAGGCAGGGGCAGGGCTGTCCCCTGAGCCAGCTTGAGTGCCCAGGTGGGGCTGGGGCCCTGCCCTGGCATGTGTGTGTATAAAAAAAGGCCAAGAAGTGAAGAGCAGTGAGCAGAAGCTTTTTATTAAACATGTGGCACAGGGCTTCTGATGCTTTGGAAAGCTGGCTGTGGCTTTTGTTGGTTCCCAGAGCTGAGCTGTGCATGCCCTGGGTTAGACTTTCTCTACAGAGGGCTGAATGTGGGATTCCCAAGGGCAGGGAATTTATTGTGCCCCTCTTTGCCCTCTGCCTGTCCCCAAACCACACTTCTGGCTGTCTCCATCCTCAGGGGGAGGCTGAGTTGTGTAACTCAGTTTGCTGCTGGCTTGGGGCTTTGCCTGTCCTGTTCCTGCTGAAATGCCCAGAGCCTCTTTGGTCCCAGCAGTGATCCTGTACACTTCCACCCACCCCAGCACTGTGGGGTCCTGGTACCACCTGCACAACTGCTCCCTAACCCATCTCTGCAGCTCCAGCACACGTTTTGCCACCCCTTCATCACCCTAACAATTACTGAAGCCCCAGTTTGCCACTGAGGGTGGTGGAGGGGCTGGCAGGGTGGTCCCGTGGGGCCATGGCCTATTCCTGGCTCACCTTCGGGAAGCCCTGTCCAGTGCTGGGGGCTCCTGAGCAGGAGGAGGGTCCTCCAAGGCCACAAAGGGGACCAGGGGGAGTCTGGGGGACGCATGGGCTATGGGCCCGCCAGGCCCCAGTGCTGGCCCAGGGGGCTCCTGGGAAAGGAAAAAGGTGATGTCAAGGGGAGGAGGGTCCTGGGAGGGTGGGAGCTGCCTGGCCATCCCCTCATATGTGGCACTGAGTGTGCACAGCAGATCACACCCCTGGTCCTGCACTGGTGGGGACTCACCTCCTGCCCCAGTGGCTTTATCGGCAAGTGTAGCAAAAGGAGCTGTTCCCAAATGTTCCCAAGCTTGAACCTCCACACCCATCACCCCATCCAGATGGCAGCCCAATCCCAACTCCCCTTTCCTCTCCTTGGAGAGCTGGAAATCGCCCTGGGCTGAGGCTCTTACCATGAAAAGTTCTGGTACAGCCAGGGCTGGTGGCAGTGGAGGGGCTATGGGGCGTGGGAAGACAGTGGGGTGCAGCCATGGCCTCGTCTGTTCTGCCTGGCCTCGCAGCATTCCCACCTCTGCCTGGAGCTGGGCCAGCTCCTCCGTGTGCTGCTGGGCTGCTCGCGAGCCTGGGCAACACGGTTTGGTCACCGTGGGGTTCACAGCAGCCGCTTTCCTGCACCTCCCCAGGGGACCGGGACTCTCCCTGCTCACTGCAGAGCCCACCCCGAGCTGCAGCCCCCCCCTCCACTTGCCAGTATTTCCAGGAGCCATGTCCGGCCCCGGGCTCTGGTGCTGCAGCCACAGAGGCAGCTGGGGGCAGGGGGGTGCACACGGCGGACCCATCACCTACCGGCATCTGCTCTCCTCTCCCGTCTGACCTTCAGCGCCAACAGTTCATCTTGCAGACGCCGGTTCTCCAGCTCCACGGCCAGCAGTGCCACATCCACACCGTGTGTGCCAGTGCCGGGAGGCTCTGCTGCCACAGCCGGGGGTGCCTCAGGCGCCGGCTGTGGGGCCACGGTCCCTGTGGGGGGACAGGCCTGGGCCTGGGGTTGGCGCTTACCCATCCGCCTGCCCCTGCGCAGCCCCGCGGCTCCTTTCTCCAGCACGGTGGCCTCCAGCTGGAGGTGGAGAAGCTGGTCCAGGATGGCCGGGTCGTGTCCCCCGGAGCGCAGGTAGGACAGCCGCAGCGCCCTGCCGGAGCCCCGGATCAGCCATCGCCAGCGCTGGGCCGGGCGCTCCGCTCGGAGCCGCCATCGCCCACAGGGCCTCACCTGGCCTCGGCCGCGAGCGGCCCCGCGGGCGGCAGGAGGGTGTCGAGGCGGAGCGTGGCCCTGAGGAGGAGACGGGCAAAGGGGGCTGAGGGAGCCAACGGGCCCCTTGATGGAGAGCGCCCCACAGGGCCAGGGCTCTGTGCTGTGCCCCCCCAGGCCAGGGCTGACCTGTGCTGTGCCCCCCCCAGGCCAGGGCTCTGTGCTGTGCCCCCCCAGGCCAGGGCTGACCTGTGCTGTGCTGCTCGGACCTGTCCGGCATGGTCCCGCAGGCCTTGGCTGGGCTCCGGCTGCCCCTGCTCGGGCTGGGGGCCCAGAGGTTCCCCGGCCCGCAGCGTCGCCAGCTGCCGGCACAGCCCTGAAGGACAGGGAGGGGCCGGGGGGCTCAGCACGGCCCCCACAGCCCCACTCTCGGGGGGTTACTGCGCCCCACGCGTGCCTCCCCATCGCCCCAACACCGCTGCCAGCGCCTACCCTCTCTCTGCCGCTCCAGCTGCTGGGTCCTGGCCCGGATCTCGGCCACCCGGCGTTCGTGAGCTTCCAGCAGCTCCTGCGGTGGCTGCCGGTGCCTCTGCGGCGGGGGGGGGTGGCGGGGGGGGGCTCNNGGCTCTCCCTGCGGCACACGGGGTTCACGGGGAAGGAGAGGCTGCCCCCCGCCCTGGGGCTGCTGCTGCCCGCCCCGGCATCCGGCATTCCCCGTACCTCCACCGGCAGCCTCCTGGCAGCGGGGTCGGCCGTGCGGAGCAGGGCCCTCTCCCGGGGGGTGAGCACGTCCCCCAGGGGAGCTCCCCGCGCCCGCCCTGGTCCCCGCTGTCCCCGCACAGCTGGTGGGGCCTCACGAAGCACAAAGTGATGGCGCGGCTCAGCATCATCCGTATTTTGGGACACCCCGACCTCGCAGACACAAAGGGAAGAAAAGGGTGATACTCCCAC
>VYXF01006138.1:631004-664260 GCA_013397295.1 Polioptila caerulea | reverse complement strand
CCCACGGCGGCCGGAGCTGCTGGGTGCCGGGGGCCCGAGGCACAGCTTCTCCAGGTGCGCCCGCAGCAGCGGCCGGGATCTGAACGCCAAGCGGCAGCGGGGGCAGAGGAAGGCCCCCATGTCCAACAGCCTGGAAAGGAGCGGGTGGGGTCACTCCGGGGACAGGGAGGGGGGGACGGGCTGAAGTGTGCACAGACCTGGCGCTGGCGGCGCTGGCTGCAGTGTTTGAAGCCACTGTTGCTATGCCGGACGCTGGGCTGGGCAGGGAGGGCCGCGCCCCCAGCCCTGGACATTCCCACTGTTTACCACGGGCACTGGGGTGGGGAAAAAAGCGTTGCTGAGCCTCCTGAGCAACCCACAGCAAACAGGATGAGGGAGGCCCCGCTGCCCAGTGGTCACAGAGCTCGCTGACAGTGCTGGGCCTGGGGCTGTACAGGAGTGCCCCCTGCCCACCTTGCAGCAGCTCCAACGTAGCTCCTCCTTAGCAGATTTTAAGGGGAAACCTCCACATAGAAGTGAAACAGCTCCTTCTGCCACTTCTTGCCACAGGAGTCCATGCCCTGCCCTTGTTCCCAAAAAACCTTCCCCGCATTCCATCCTTGCACCCACCTCAGCTCCACTTGCCAAGTTCCTACAAGCTTAACCCCTCACCTCACCGCCAGTGGTACCATGGACTCGTGATTTGCTCAGGAAAAAGCTGCCCTTTGATGGGACCTGCCCCAGCAGGCTCACCCAGGGGCTGCCACTGCCACTTCCAAAGTTTCACCGACGTTTAAACCCTGCACAGCCCACAGGAGGGTTGGGACACATCGGGTGTGAAGCACAAGGAGCTCCTGGCACACACAGGCCAGGCCATGCTGTCCCAGGGCAGGCCAGTCCCACTCGAGTGCTCAGCAATCCAATTCTCCCATTCCAAGTGGCTGTCAGCATGGATCTGAGGCAAAGGGGTTTTTAAATTTACCCCACTTGAGATCAGTGCACAAAGATCTGCATAACTTGGTTTACATGGATGTAGGAAGTTAAACTTTTAAAAATTGGTTCAGCTCTCCCAGACAAAAGCAGTGTTTGAACATTCAGAAGGAACAAGATGGTTTGTGCAAAGTCATAGAGGAGCCCCAGCACTTCCCCAAGCACTCCCAGGCAGCCTCAGCCTGTGGTTTCCAGAGCACAGGGATGAAGGAATGCCCCACTGCCCCTCTCCTCTGGGGTTCACCGCAGAGCCAGCAGGAGCTGGAGGCACAGGCAGCAGAGAAACGCCTGATAACACTGAGCATGTGCCCTTGAATGCAGATTCAAGGCTAAACATTACCATTTTCTCACACCTCTGTCCTCTCTGCCTGGCCAGGAGTGGATTAAGAACACACAGGCACAACCTTGGGACAAACTCCTTCAGGTCAGCAAGACCAGGTTTTGAGTGACTCCATCCAACCCCCCTGCAAACACAACCCCGGAGCACTTTCCAATCCAAAACCTTTGTGCACAAGCTGAACTTACACCAGACACTAAAATAGCTTAGGCCACAACTGAGTTGTTTGTAAAATTCTTTTTAATCTAATAGAAATGTTTTCATGAATTTTTAAAAAAGATTTCAATGAAAACAGCTTTGGATTCAGACATTCCCTTGCCACGTTGTGAACATAAACAGCAGCATTGCACTAGGAACAAGTGACACCGACCGGTCGAGCTTCACCGTTTTGTATGAAGCGGAAAAAAAAGCAAACTGCTTTAGTAGAAGATAATTTTGAATTATTTTCTTTAAAAAAAAAAATCCCCAAACATGGACTGTCATCTCAGCATTGTTCTCCCTCTCCCTTCTTAAAGGAAGAGTTCAGCTCCTGCAGTCTGAGCACTACAGCAATGTTTGCCAAGTGGAAAAATAGAGCGGGAGAAGAAACTGTTTATCCCCAGTGCTACTGAACCCCCAAAGTTGCAGGTCCCTTAGAAGAAAGCTCTTCTTACATAAGAAAGACAATTAGCATTGGCAAACTGATGCAAAATATTTATTCCAAGTTAGTTATTTTTGATGCAGTAGTTTTTCCCCCTCATACAGACTCAATGTGATAGTCACTTTTTAAAATCTGTAAATAATGTTATCAAAATAATCTTAATCTTTGAAATCTCACAAAAAATTTATATTTTACAATCCACCCTGAATATCAAGGCTGCAAGAAGAAGAACACAAACAATTCCTATATCCAAATATTTTACAGCTGTACCCAAAAAAAAAAAAAAAAAAAAAAACACCAACAACCCGCGTGAAACGAAAGACACNAAAAAAAAAAAAAAGAAAAACCACAAACGCCTGGTTAAGTGATGAAGCTCCCCGAGCCGCCAAAAAAAATAAAATAAAATAAAATATTCATGTTATTAGCATTAATTTAACATAATTAGAACTTCAAAAGCCATTTTGTCATCGACAATGATTGTTTTAGCACACCGTTACCGCGCGCTGGGCAATGCGGCGGCACTGTTAGAAGCTTGTTGTTGCAGACATCAGTCAGCCACTTGTGTCCTGCTCACACGACTGAACTTGTGCACTGCCCCACAAGGGATTTTTGTCAAAATTTGCTAGCTGCACAAACTTCTAGTAAGCATTAGGGCAAAACCAAAAGAAAAAGCTAAAGAAGCCAATTTCTCTCTTCTTTGGGATACAATTATTTCCCTTGTGCATGAAGTATCAACAACAAAAGAAAAAACTGAACAGACTGGAGACAGAATAAACTCTCTTTAGTTTATACAACCCCAAACACGTGTTGAACTATGAACTGAGTTTATTGGGTTGGTTTTATTTATTTTAATTTTATTGTGCCCAGTTTCAGGCATCGTCATCTGACGTTTCGCTGCTACTGGTTTCTGTGTCTGAGTCCTCAATCTTTGTCTTAAAAGTGCTTCCCCAGTGGAACAACAGGCTGGAGCCACGGCCCTGAAGAAATCCATTCTTCCCAAATCCGTTTCTTCTTCGCTGTAGGAATGAAAGTAAGTTTTAAAACGAGCAAAAGTGTGGAGAGTTACTGTCACCAACCCTTTCTGGACATGAATGCTACATTTAACTGTGTATACACACATGGATAATACAAAATCATCCATTCTCCTACAGTCTTGCTAAATGCTTTGTCCTTTTGAACACCCTAAAGAACAAGTCTTTGAGAAAGGAGAGGGAGAAGAGCAGTCACAAGTAGCAAGAGCTGTAAACATACCTGCTCTGATTTAATCTGGAACTCTTTGAGCTCATCCTCCGTGAGGGGAAGGTAGTTTTCATCATTTTCAGGATATTCCTGCCATCCCATTTCTTTCAATAACCTGATTGTGGAGAAAATAAAAGGGGCATGGGAACTAAAGCAAGGGAACAGTGGCAAAGGAAGGAACACTTTGTCCATGAAAAACAAGGTTTTGTAGTAAATCACTCCAAATTCACGAGGGAATCTTCTCTATCACAGAGCACTCTAACAATCCTTTGTGTTTACCCATCATTTTTCAATGTCTTTTACAAATATTTAACCATCAGCAGCCCTGTACAATGGGTACATAACCAGCCTGGTGGAAGGCAAGGATTTGAAATTCTAACTCAAGGACACTGAAGGAGGACATGAGGCAACCAAACCGGTATCACAGCTCAGAATCTCCTAAACCTTACTATCTGCTTGCACCAGATGCTCACACTGCTTACTCAGTGACGTGAGATACAGCCTGAGATACCAGGTAAATATTTTCTTAACTCTCCTCCCCTTTTACAGCATGTAAAGCATCACAAGAGTATTCTAAGTGCAAACAAAGTGTGGTGTGTGTCTTCAAACCATTACATTTAGGACACCTGCTTGCAAATTAACCAGAATCACCCTTGGTTCATGCTGACCAGATAAATATCTCTAGGCAGCATTAACACATAGGGATGTGGCATTAAAGAAGCACTGGAATTAATTACAGACCTTGGTAAAGCTTTGGCTCACCTGTCATTGGTGTCTTGTTTTACTTTCAGTAAGACCCCACCCAGTCCAGCACTAGTCACAAAGCCCACACACCTCCTTCTCTGTACACACACAGCTACTGCTGCTTCCCAAAAACAGAGGTTTCTTCAAAATTGTTTCCTCCTCCTCCTCCCACAGCCCAAGGATTCACCCCCCCTTTAGTCCAGACACTTTATTCTGCCATTTACTCACCTGTGTTCTGCTTCCAATGAATGGGAGAGGTTTTCCCCCTCCTCTGGCAAAGGGAGAGAAAGGCCATTCTGATGGCAGTTCTCCTCCCAGTTTTCCTTTGGTTCTGGTGTGCTGTTGCTCTCCATCTAAAGAAAAAGAAAACCATCGAAGTGTGCTTGAACAGACTGTGCCAACAGCACAGTTCCAAGTTCAGGCTTCTGCTTTTAAAAGTCCAGCCAAGCCTTTCACCTTGAGCCAGTGTTTTTTACAGAAGCTGCAGCAACATGTACCTGGCTGTGACAGGACAACATAGGATGAAGGTGACCTGTGGCCTGTGCTGCTGTGCCAAGGGAGTGACTGCTGGCATTGCAAAGCCATCACCAGCAGCTCAGAGTGACAGCAAGAAAATTATGAGAATGAAATGCTTCTAAGGACACACTTTATATACACATTAAGGCACTGATAGATCTATGCATTTGCAGGTCTGGTCTGAGCCTCTGAGGCTTGAGCCACATTCCTGCACCTTTCACAAGCACAAAATTCTAATTTTCTGTGAATGCATTTTGACAGAGAAGTTGGAAAGCAAATTAAGATGTGAAAATATGATCCTGTTCCTCTCCTTAGAGAATCCTTGCAAAAAATCTAGATTACCTTCAACATCTGTGACCTTCCCTTCCACCTCATTTATTACTTATCCACTTGCATTTTATTGTGCCACACATCTCCCTCCATCACTGCTGTGCACTATTTCCACTGGCACGTGTGCCAAAGCAGTGGGAGTCGCTCCCTTCCTCTTCCAGAGCCTGAATTACATACACTGCTCAGGGCTTTGTCAGCCCCAACTCCTTCAATAATGATGCTCATATACACAGCAAGGACAGTGATCTTACATCATCCAGCTTGTCACATTCCCTGTTTTCTGTTATCTCCCCATTTCTATCATCCTTCAGTGCCTTCAGGAATTCGCTCTTTTTATCAGTGGTCCGGCGCATCAGCTTCGTCAGGCGCGAGGAGCAGATCTCGATGGGAGGGGTGGTGCTGGAAGGACTCTGCACAGGGACGGAGAACACAGAAATCAAACTGCTGCAAACCTGAGGCCTCTTCAGTGGCTCTGCTTACACCTTTAAAATACTCATCAGTTCCTTGGGTGGCTCTTAATCCCTCTAAAACCCCCAACCTAATGTCAAATTCCCATCAAAATCCTGGTAAATGGTGTTGCACATTCAGTTCTCCCATCTATTATTATCAACTCAACTCCTTTTCTTCCCCAAGGAGTCAATTCACATGGCCATGAATATGTTTATTTTGTTCCTTTGTAATGTAACTCTCTCAAGCAAGCTGGTGCCTACAATGGAATATTAGGGCAAAAAAAAAGCAGGATTCCTGCCCTACAAAAATTAGCAAATCATGAGGATCAGACTCAGTTCAAATTTGCGTTTTAAATCATCCTGACAGACTCTACCCTGAAATTAAGCTACGGGGAGGTAATCTCCTTTCAGGGAGTGGTCACATCCTTAACTAACCACAACCGGGTGTGGAACAGGCAGCCACAGCCTCGGAATCCTCCCCTGGAGAGAATGCTGCCAACTGCTGGCTCTGAGCACTCAGCCCAGATGGTTCAGTGTGGAGGCAGACACGGACAGCCCTGGAGCCTGTGGGCAATCTGCTCAGCTCAGTGCAGGCACACAAGGAAATCTCCTGTGCTCTTCCACAGTGTTAAAGCTTTCTTAATAACCTGGAGTCTCTGAACCAGGCCCACAGGCAGTACCTGGCCATGATCCTGCAATAGGAGCACTGCTAACCAAGGTGAGCTTTCAGTTTTATCTGTTCCATGTTTTGACTGGGCACACAAAAGGAATCTAAGAATGTGTTATGGGAAAGTTTCCAGTATCTTAACCTCCTGCTGGAGTTCATGTCTGGCTACTCTAAAACAATGAGGAATTTAATCATTATTATGGATAACTGACACCAGAATCTTGCATGCAAAGTGACTTCTTTTCCTCATGTACATGCTCTGGTTTTTAAAAGAACAATATTAAACCAGTTACATTTCCTGAAATTTGTAGTGCTTTTCAACCCACACACTTTTTTAAGCTGTGGGGGAAGGTTGCAAATTCAGGCTCTTCCAAATGAACCTCCTGTGCCAAAAATTTTGATCACACTCAGTGCTCTGAGCAAAGATCAAGGGAACTAGACCAAAAACAAGGCAGCAACTGCTGCTTATATTTCTAGTGGCTGTTGCATGTGAAACACTGGTGTGAAACAATGCCTGCAAGGAAGTAAGTGCAGCCTGGAAGTAATTTCTCAGGCAGACCTTTCAGCTTTTGCCTAATTCAACACAGTAAGAAACAAATCAGCAGTTGTAACAGACCTAACAAGTGACTGCAACTATCAGATCAAAAAGCTGACACAAGAGTGAAATGAAGCTCTCAGTGTAACTTAGTTTGACTGCAGTGACAGAAGGTAACAATGAACAAAGGAGACTAAAATTAGATGTCTTCTGGTAATCTGAAATACTCAACTTCAACTCTTTGCTAGTGAATGTTTTAATCTCTAATAAACTACTGAGGTACTAAAACTTAATTTCTGCACATCAAGGGAAGGCAGTTACAGCTAAAGTTTAGAAACAAGAGATTTCTGAAAGGGAATTAATTTCACCTCAATTCTGGTTTTATGTATAACTTTCTGCAGAAGGGTTATGTTTTACAAAACATTCTTCTTTAGCATTAAAATAATAAACTGGCCTCTCTTTTAAAGTAAGCTTAGCCCTTTGACTGAAAAATCAAGGCATCTCAGTCTTTTGGTGCTGCTTTTTTTTGGGTGTTTGGGTTTTTATGAATGAGAGCACTGTGCATCACCTCAGATTTGTTCTGATGTCTGTCTATGTAACACGGATGGCTACTCTAACAGAAAAGTAATCCTGAATTCATTTTAAGAACTCAGGCTATATTGTAGTGTGGTTGCCTTAGACTGGCTTGTGGGGACAGGCACCCTTCTAGTTTTCAACACAAAAAACAACACTGTGGTCTCTTATGAATAAAGGTGCTATTTTTACCACTTCTGCAGGAAGTGCATTAGCCCCCTTTCAGAAACAAAAAGCCAGAGACTACGTGTAGTAGCCCTGGAAAAACAGGATTGCAGTACTGTCTGCTGGCCACAGACCTGTCTTTTCATTAGGTAAATCTCCAACAGATTCAATGAAAAATGTATTACAAGTGTCCAGTTTAGTGGGAAGAGATTTTTAAGCCTTTTATATTCAGCTCTCAGGTTGGTACTCAACATCTTCACTGACTGAAGTTTCACAGAAGACCTCGGGGGCAGGTGAAGGAAACACTTGCATTACTCCTGTATGACATAAAGTGAGTGACTCTCTCCTGTCTGCTGAGGTGAAAGCCTGTTTAAGTTTACATATTTACACTGTCCATACAGTGCTGTGCATTACACAAAGGGAAGGCTGTCAGCAGCACAAAGAACTCAGTCTAAAGAGAGAGAAAAGCAAGGTAAGGGAAAGGAACAGAGTGTAAGATCTATTTGTCAAAGTGACAGGTGCCCATTTATTAACTATTGCCTTTAATGACTGCTTGTACACTCGGCTGTGGCTAAGGCAGAAAAGTCCAGGTTGCTGCAGAGAAAACTCTGCAAAGCAGAGAATCATAAAAATGACAAGGCCTTATTTTAGAAGTCATATCAGTAACAGAACAATTGCTCAACTAGAAAAATCCCCCAATTCTACAGTTCAAACAAGCTAATTTCAGATGTTGTGAATCATCATTTACAGAATCACAAAATCATTAAGGTTGGAAAAGACTCCCAAGATCATCAAGTTGAAGCTATAAAGAGCAGCTGCATTGGCCACGAATTTATCATACTCTGTTCTATTTTGTTCTTTTTTTCTTGTGCTCTGTTACAGTTATTGCTCAAATATTGAGATTTATACTTCAAGGTTCTCTAAACACTTCAGACCAAAACTGGGGGCAAGTCAGTTTCCATCTCGGCAGATTACCTCCATCCAAAGTCAAAATTAAAAACAGATACTGTAGCCAAAAAGTCATATGTACACATGTTAAACTCCTTCAACTCCCTCAGAACTGAGCACTTGAGCTGTTGTTCTAGAGAAAGGAAATTAGGCAGATCACCTTCCTTCCCCTTCCTTTCCTATACTGAAAAACATCATGGGAATCAATTTGCCTACCTATTCACATCAGTTCTTGGTATCTGCACTCCCATAACACCAAGCTGACGCATGTCTGGTTACACAACACCATTTAAAGCATTAGTACTCTTTTTTACTGGAAGGAAATTCTAATACAGTTGAACAAACACCGATGGCTTTACAGCCAGGTAAACCCCATTTTTATTTCTTTTACTGTATCGTTGATGTGGCAGAATGTGCAAAGAATGTACAAGTGAGTCATCCCTCAAGGGTGCAAAGGTAGGTACCACATGCCTTATCATGCTCCAGTAGGTGATAGTGACAGGAGCTCCCAGCCTATCCCTAAGCCCAACCCTTACCTCTTTGGGAGAGGTGAGGACTGAGCCGCTTGCCAGTACCGCTGGTTTGGTTACAGACACTGGACTGGTAAAGGCAGAGTCACGGGTGGAGGACAGCGGGCCTGGTTTATGGTCACTTCTGTTGGCTTTCCATGGGCTTGGCTGTATTGAAGAGAACACAAAATACAGGCAGTAAATGGCAAAGCAGGAGAAGGGTTTGCTTGCAAGTATTGAAATAAAGGAACAACATTATGTTGGCTGTTGTATGGATTTTCTTCTTCCTTCTCCAAGAACAGTCTCAACGGGTTTATTTCAACACCCATCTTTTTTCCCCTGGTATCTTCTGTTTTCCCCAAATCACAAACAATTCATGGGCACCACCGTCCAGTAAAACACCATTAAGAGCTCACAGAGAAAATGCAGCGTTGCCCTTTGTTAACTGGAATCACCACTGTGTAATGGAATTCATCTTACAGCTACACAGAGATGGGGAAAAAAACCCCACAAAAAACCCAATTAAAATTATATTTCTTAGGGCAACACTGCATGCCACAAGGAAAGGCTTCCAATCACTTGACAGGAAATTTCCCTGTATGAGGAAGAAGATCTTCATGCAATAGTTTTGTTTGGAGTGAGAATGAAAATTATTTATTTCCTAGGGCTCTGAAAGTATCCACCATTGCACCAGTAACAACAATAACAAGAAAAAGAACCCAGAGCAGCCAGTTTATTACAGTGCAGGATCACTTGCTGTTTTGCCCTGGATACTCTCTGCAGTGTCCCTTTGAATACACTGGCCATTTGGCTGAAGAGCAAAGACTTCAAGATAAATTTTTGTTACTTGGAATGTTGTTCTTGAAGCTCTCTTATCAGTCAGGGACAAACATTGTGAAGTGAGAGTCTTTACAAAAACAATCCTAAGAAACTTGTATCAAGTAGCACTAGCAAGACACTGTCAGAACATTAAAACATACAGATTCCTTTGGCCCACTGGACTTCTGAAGCCAGCTTCAAGTCACTAGTAAAATAATTCATGCACAAATAGGATTCAGTTAAATCTGAGATACAACAGATCTTGCAATCTGCCAGCAATGAGAACAGAGGCACTATTTCTGTATGTTGTCACTGTCTACTGGGTTCTTCTATGAGTTTTTTGAAAAATACATTGTATGGGGAGGCCATCAGCTTTACTCTTCCACTCCAACTGAAAAATGAGCATCCCACACTATCAAATTCTATTCATAGATTCTATGGCATCCACAGCACACATCAAAAACCTCCCCTTGAAACCTCAGAAATATCCTCATCTGCACAATATTTATTAGCCTGAACTAAAATTAGGGTGCAGTATGACCAACAAAAAGTTTCTCTCCACAGCTCCAGGGTTGCACTCTTCCATTCCCAGCTCTCAGCTGCCCAGGGCTGTTCTCCAGGCCTCCCCAACAGGGCAGCTGGCAGCTCAGACAGAT
This sequence comes from Polioptila caerulea, assembly GCA_013397295.1. NCBI lineage: Eukaryota > Metazoa > Chordata > Aves > Passeriformes > Certhiidae > Polioptila > Polioptila caerulea. The sequence goes on along the minus strand of VYXF01006138.1, from coordinate 654,164 downwards.
CCAAAGACAGAGCCCCTTTGCTTTTCCTGGGTGGCTGAGTGTGACCTTCATGGATTGCTTGCCTGTGAGCTATTAGCCACCTCAATTAGCCAGAAAGAACACACTTGTTTCACTGCCACCAGTTCTCTTCCTTTCTGAACTACTTGGTACAACTTAACAAAATCATTTTTCATTCAGTTTTACTGTGACAGCTTTTCAATACTGCTGACTTTGTGGAAAGGATTTGACTCCTCTACTGCTTTATGGGCTGCAATTCCTGGATAACTTTCTAGAAGTCTTTTGGCTAAGGCATCCTATCACAGGTGCTTTAAGGCTGTGACTTTAAAAAGGCATCAATGCACACAGCTTTTCTGGTTAAGGATATGCTGATATCCCACCTTTTGGTTTTGCTAATGGTCACCATTCATTAACAAAAGCACTGCTGATGACATCAGCAGATAATTCTTCCTGATGCAATCCCCACACTACCCCAGCAATCACAGCACCATGTCAGTGTGCAAACACATAGAAATCAGCAGCTAAATCACTGAGTACATATTTATAGCCTGCTTATTGTGACTGATCTCTTGGGCTACATATCAAAACTTAATACCTTTTCCACTAGCCAAAGAACATTTCTTTTGTTATCAATACTGCAATATTTCAGGTATAAATCCAGTGTAATCCAGGCCTACTAGATTCAGTGAAGTAAAAACTTAATTAAAAGGAAATCGGCAGATACCACTACATAGTGCCATAATCTCTGATTTAAATACAGGTAAATTAATCTGGAACACAAATGAATCATGTAACATGTAAAGCAAGCTAAACAAAAAAGCCCTACCAGTATTTTTGATGGATGCTGAACCTTCAGATCATAGTCAATTTTATTCCAACTATGAGCACTGAATAATGTATTTTTTTAAATCTGAAGAATCAAAACCTACATAGTCTAATTTCAGAACATGGTTAGGAAAAGCTTCAAGAGCAGCTCCCCTTGACTGAATTAATAAAAAACCTCTGTCCATGAGCTTCAGAAGCAGCTACAACAAATGCAAGGATCAACTTGCTATGCAATTACTGTAGCACTTGTAGCTGCTTCTAAAGTTGCTATATTAGCTAAGCAGATTTTTATGCCCAAATTCTACATTGTCAAGCAAGGGATATATCATGACCAGCAGTAACAACACACATTCCCGTAACTTTCAGAAGTGCATTTTCATCTCTCAATCTCTACATTGGTACAGCATTAACTTTCAGACCTCAGAAATGCTCTTTGCATACAACAGCCAGTAACACAGACAAGCTGTATGAATCATGGTTCACTAAAATTCTGTTTACTTTGAAGCCAGAGACAATCTAATAGTCTGGTCAGAAACTTTACCTCTGGTCTTTTGTTTCAAAGAACACACAAAACATTCAGACTAAACCCAGGCCAGGCTATATCTACACATGTATCAATCAAACTGTAAAAGCAAAAATAAAAGCCACAGGAGGCTCCCTACTCATTAGAAGCTGCATTTTGTTTACGTATTCTAAACAAGAAAATATATGGAGTGAAAACTGTGTGTGGAATGAAAAACTCCTTACAAATAACCTTTCTAATGGGTTAATTGATCTCATCTTACCAAGAAGTAGATCAGTTGTCAAATTAAGTGTTTAGACAAGATTATTTGGTGATCATTTTAACCACTACAATTTTTTCTGTAGCTGGCAGAATTTAACTCAAATTAACAAAAATTTACAAAAAAAAAAAGAAGCTCTAAACTTGCTTTCTTACAAAAAGAAGCTGTGAGTCTCCTATTTTGCTTTTTTCTTTGAAGTGTGTAAGAATTATCTACTGTAATCATAGGGAAGATTTTGTTGGAATGTCCCAGCTAGCATCAGTAATTAATACATTTTAGAACTCAAAGTATTTGGACATCTCTTTAAAGAACAACCTAGCTAACTTTTTTTTTTTTAGCTTTTAAAATACTTTCACTAATAATTTTTCAAAATTTCTAAGGCATCTATACACATCGGTTCTCTGGAAAAATGAGCAAGATTAAGCCTATAATTGAGGAAAAAAAAATACTTATTTTTTACTTAGCACTACTGTATTTCCTTCAGAAAAGAACTGGAGCACAAACCCCATGGCTTTTCCAGATTGTTTTTAAGGCTCAACTAAATTACACCTGAATTGCAGGATGTTACAATCTAATCTGATTTTAGCCTCAATTGTTCTGGACACATCAAAGTATTGTAACCCCATAAAGATTTTTCAAGGTAGTCATGTGAACAGTTCAAGCACATAGCAGCACACATTCCACCTCTCCAGCAGTGCTCGTTTTGTCTTATTAAGATAAGGATTTGTCTAATGCATGAGGACACACCCATTCAAACAGACTGCACTGTAGTCAGAGGAAAGTTCTCCCTATGGACAAACCCAAAAGGCATTTTAACACAGAACAACTTCAGTAGCAAACAGAACTCTACTGTAAAAGCCACTGCCCAGAAATTAATAGATTCCAACTCCTGCTACTTGTTGGGGGTTTGATTCCTTTGATCTGCACTTCACTAATTTGGCTGGAACCCCTTGTACCTTGGAAGGAGGAGCTGCAGGTTTAGGAACCAGATTTTTGTAGACACTTGGGACAATGGTGGTGGCTTTGTTGCCATTTGCCAGGTGAGATACAGGTGATGTAAATGCAGCTGAGAAGGCGGCAGAAGGATCCTCTTTTGAAACCTTTTTGATGACCAGCATCTTGGTAGGTTGCTTGGCACTAGGGGGGTTTTCTGTAAAAACAAAACAAGACATTCTGAAATACAGATGTTCAGTTTCAGAACAGCTTCAGCACACTGCTCCAGCTTCTTCCTCTCCATCTTAGACACTGCACATCTGATTCTGAGACCATCAGCTGCTCTCCCGTTTCAGCTCTGTGGGAAGATACTGGATGTGGATCTCTAAATACAATCTCTTCTAATTTAAACACAACAGCTCCCTTGATGCTGATAGGAAAAACCTACAGTGACATCAATTAACAGCCTTGCACCATTCTGTAGAAATCAGAATAGGTATGAGCATTTTTTGAGCCACCATGGATCAGCTTTGTTCATTCACGAACACAGCAAAAATATTTACATAACCTAAACAACACACTGTTTTTACAAACAAGTAGAGTTCATGTTTCTTAGGCCAAATAAGCACATTTCCAGGAGCATAACAATTTTAAAAATACTAATAGTATAAACAGATAAAAGCCCCAAAAATGTTGTCATTAGGTTTTGAGCAGAACAACAGCTACACGAATGACAAACATGCAAAAAGAATACAATCCAACAGTACTGCAAAAATGTTTTTCTTTTGCATTTGTACTATTTACAGTATCTAACCCAACTAATCCAACTAGATATTAACAAATCTGTGTTTAACTGCTAGAACTGGTACCTTGTTTCACTTTTTTTTTAAAGGCATAGATTCACACAGTACATCAGGATCAAAAGCAAAGCTGTTCTGAATTTAAAAAAATCAACTAAACTCAAACCACACAACTATGACAGCTTTGCTGTATTTCCACTATGGAGATCCCAAGTCAGGAACTCATGTCTAGTTCACTCCAATCTGCTCTGCCCTTCAAGTGATGTCTGTGTGAAACTGTAACTGCGGCACGACAGGAAGCAAACACAGAACAGTGACATTACTGCCACTGGCTGCTTTTTGGTGACAAGACAAGCACAGTTTGAAATAGACAAAAAGGCCAAGAGATTGTGGGAGGAAAGCAACAAAGGACAGAAAGCAGCAAACTGTCTGCTTCACTTAAATCTTTAAAATATTTTTGAGTGAAAAACCCAGCATTTGAATCCCAGTTACAACTTTCTGCTCCATCATCAGCATTGTGTACAGTGACTTTTACCTACCCCATACTCCAGAAGGTGTCCCTAAAGGTTTGTTCTGGTTGTTTTGTCTTCCAGCTTCTGGATTCAAAGATGGCTGGAAAAAGACAACGTAAATGAATATATTGTTTTATCACATATAACAAAGAAAAAAAAAATCAGTATTAACATTTAGTTTCCAGGAACCCAGAGTATGGGTACATTTTTCAGAGCAGCATCTGAAGTGGAAGAGATTGCTTTGCCACAGGACATCTAAAAATTGAGTCTGCCTTCTCCCTGGTTTCTGTTGTATTTCCAATGGAACTACCAGAGGGTTCAGGATAATTCCTCCAGTCTTCTGCTAGAATTAACTAGATTCTACCAACCAGGACATGTATAAAAAAATTAGATATTTGACCAGCAGCTCAAAAAATAAAACAGAATCCACATCATCAGTATATGAAGAATCTATCCTCATTTCATAAATATTTTAATACAATAATTATGCATGAGCCAATAAAAAAAACCAAACAAAAACAACACCCCAATGCAATACTAGACTCATAATGTAAAGGAATATACTTACTGACAAAAAAAGCTACATTTAAATTTGTATCAAACCTCAGAGTCCACTTTTTAGAACAAAAATGCACACAGACAATGCTCTCTGCAGACTTACATGGAATTCAGTTCAGCATTCAACAACTTGATGGAACAGCTACAGACGTGTCCAAGCTCAAAGCAGAGTGAAGAAAATCTAAGCATTCAATGACAAGTGCTCCTGATCAGCTATTCCACTTCCCCTGTCCCAAATAACCTCAGTCCAAAATGCAGCCATCTTTTTCCTCTTTTTAATGAATTCCTCATATGTTAGTTACTATGGTGACAGCTTAACTCTCTAATAGTGAGCATCTGAAATAGTAGGTATTTCTGTTCTCTAAGAGTAAGGAAAAAATGTCACACCATAGCTTAAATTCCTGCCTCAGTCTTCAGAAACTCCTCTGTTTAAGTGCTTCAATTTTCAGCTACAGGTCATTTTTATAGCAGGGGTGCTCACACTTAGACTAACAGCCTGCTTTGCAGACCTTTCAGAAGAAGTGTTGTCAGCCACACAGGCCTAATAGCTACACACTTAACCACAGCACACATCAGTTTCACCACCGTGGCAAAGACAGTACAGGAGTTACTACACAAAGGTTGCTGCTAGCCAGCAAGAGGTATCATCATCTTAAACATGAGGGAAGTAATTAGAGAAGAGATAGCCACGTAGTTGGGGAAGGCACTCATCAAGGCACTGAAGAAGAGAATGAAGTATGTGGAAGAAAGATTCAGACCAAGATAGACAACAAGAGATTGCACAGTTGCAATCATTGCAATATTTCTAGATTTCAACAGACTTGTGACAGTCAAAAAAGCAGGCTTATAGAAAGCCTGAATTACAGTATTCTTGAGAAATCAGGTAGTAGAAATCCACACACAAGCTTTATCTCCACTCTGCAGCTGTTAACTACCCTCTGATGCAGGCTCCTGCTCCAAGGAGCAGCAGCTGAACAAGAGCATGCAATCACTTCCCAGGCAGTTCACTGAAAAAACCCCAGCAGCTTAAATCAAACTGCCTCCTGTGGCAATTTAAGTGTAGGCTCTGGATTTTGGCCTGTAGCAGCTGTGGATATTCATGTATTTCACTCTGACTTGTAAATTCCTGAGCAGAAGCCATCAAACTGCCACAACAATTTCAGCTGTGAACAGCCTTCCAGAGACAAATGCTGAATAAGACAGCAAAAACCTCATGTCAGTGACACACTCAAGTGTGCACAGTAACCTCTCATTACAGGAGGCAGCAAAGGCTTTAACACTGAAGATGAAGACAGGGAATTGCATCAGGGGAAAGGACAGAGCTACCAGAACCTTGCAGAGGACAGTCTCCTCATTACACTGGTCAAGAAGAGCCTAGAGACAGCAAGAAATAGATGCAGAAAGAAAAACACATGGTCTGATAACACTCTTCAGGGGTCAGCAAACATAGAATTAAATTGAAAAGAGAAAGTTGCAAAGGTGCATATCTCTCAAAGCATTAGCATTAAGGAAGGCACATGGTAAGAATGAAAGCCATAAGTCCAAGTACTGTTTGATAAAGTCTGAAAAACTAAAGATAATCCAGTAAAAATAGAGTCAGGATGTAAGAGACTATCATACTGATAATACCACATGAATCAAAATGCTGAATAAGAAGAACGTTGGTGAACTAGAGATGTTGATGGAAGAAATGGCTCAAGAAACCCTGATCCACAGATCACCAGAGAGAGGAAAACATCTCTGATAATACTGTTCCAGGAGATTCAAGGCAGATGGTGCAAAGGCCTGAGCATGTCATGAACAAGCTTGGGAAGGTTATCACAAACACCAACATGTATCAGAGTGAAGGAGACAGGAAGACTGAAGCAGGCAGACTGAAGATAAGCTGATAAGATGTATTTCTAGGAGCAAAAAAAAGGCTTTGAAAGCAAAGCCACAAAACCAATACAACTACTCTTTCTCTGCCACCTCATGGGTTTTGCTGAAGACCCGGCCTGAATGCTACAATGCCTTCAGTTCACAATAACCATTTGGCAAAACATATGAGCCAAACCCCATAATCCAACAGGTCTTCAAGTCCTGAGGACTCTGGGTACCAATCAGCATCCTATCAGTACCAGAATAATTTTGTTAAATTTGTTGAGTCTCAAACATGGAATGCAACTCTAGATCCTCACCAACTATCAGTACTAATACAACTGAGATCTGAAAAGCCATTTCTCACACCTTCCATTTCTAGTGAGAAGCTACACACTTACAAAGTCTTCCTCCTCAAACTGCAAATGCTCTTTATCGTCCTTCTTCTCTTCCCTGGATTCAACAGGCAGCTTTTCTTGAAAGGCGGAACTTTTCCGAGAATGGAAGTTGCCATTCCAGTGGCGGTGAACTCCAGTTCCTCCTCCTCCTCGCTGGCTCACACCATCATGGCCCCGTGAGGGACCATGCCAGCCAGGCTGACTGCCAGAAAGCCCAACATGAGCTCCTTTAGAAACACCAGAATCTACAGAATCATGGCGGAGAAGGGACGGCTGATGCCAGCAGTCTAAACAAAAGGAGAGAAGGATGCAAATAAAAAAAATCAACATAGTATGCAGAATCCTGGAAATATAAGGTTGTTTTTCTTGTTGTTCAGCCAGAGTTCACTAAGTAACTGCTGAGGTGAACTTACTAAGTACTCTGTGATTATATCAGAAAACAAAACAAGCTACACAATGCACATACAGCTACTATGAAAACCTCTTAAGGCCTGGGCACATTGCACAGGAGAAGAGAGTAGTACAACTTCCTCATAGGATGTTTTGAAAAGGTACAGCTTGGGAAAATGTTTCTATTCTGCTGAATTCTTCATTCTGTAGAATATTTCAAAATATTTGCTCTCAGGCAGCATTCTGATCCTTCCTACTCACCTCCTGCAGTTCGGAGGGGCCCATTATTGAAAAATCCATCGGAAGAGTTGTGTCTCCTGCGGCTCACGCCAAAGCGGCCCTCTCCCCGTGGAAGATGCTCTCCATGTTTCTCAAAAGTGGCTGCAGGGGACTGCAGAAAGTAAAAAGTCATGTAATGAAGCCCTCATTTGGACTCTCCAGGAGCCTGTCAGTGACATTTGGCTAGTTGAAAAAACCACTGACCCCCACATTCCTGCATGAGTTTTCAATACAGCATCCATAACTGCATTGATTAGCCAGCAACATCAATGAGCCTGGATCTGATCAGAATGGCTCACAAATCCACCTGTCTCACCCAGAGTCACAAAGAACCCAACACACTGATCTTACCCGTGGTCAGAGCTGTGAAAGGAGCTGATCTGTATTACTGTTACCTTGGTTGACTGTGGTGTTGAGAAGTTAAGCCAGGCAGGAACAAAGTCATGCTGCGCCATTTAGGTCCAGTGTCTCCCTTCAATAAAATGAGGCATCAAACCTCATGGCCAGGCTCTGTAAATGAGAAGAATATTCCCAGCCATCTTATCCAAACTGAAATAATAATACAATTTATCTCTCAAAGTTTGGCCTATACAAATAGGAGGGGAAAACTGCTGAAGTTTTTTGTATTAGACTTGAGCATTTTTCTTCTCTGCTGACTTTGCTCCCACTGAAACAGGTAAGAACTTCAACGTTCCCAGTTTACAATAAACACACCCATGAGGTTCGTGACAGAATGGGCGTGGAGGAGGAAGACAACAGAACCAATGGCATAGAAAAGCCATACAAGGCAGATGTAAAAATCAAGACATGACAGAATTTGGGGTACAATCCTTCATTGCTCATTGTCTCACAGTCTGCAAATAGGTGAATACTGCATGCTTTATTCCAGAGGCTGTAAATGAAATATGACCAACTGGTGATGTTAACAGACATTCAAAGCAGACCAGAGACCTGAAAGACAACCATATGCTAGCTCCTGCACCCCTATGTTCTTTCCAACATATCATAGCAATTTTCACTGCTCAAAATTATGAACTTTTCACTATTCCTCTGTATAACTGAATTCCACCTTTTTATTGTGGAAAGTTCTCCAATTTAACAATTTTGCTTTATTTTTCAACTTTAATTTATCTAGAAACAAGCCAACACCGTATAAGCAAAGTAACAAATACATATGATCCCTTACCCTGAGTTTGGCCTCTGCAGTCCAATGTCCTCAGTTTGTGTGCTTCAGTGACCTCCGGGTTCCTTCCTTCTCCAGAATTCTGGAAGGCCAGCCTCGAGGCAATAGTGCACGAAGCAGAGCACGAGAGGCCGCACTTCGTGCCAACTGTGCCCTTCACCCCCTCAGCTGCTCATTTTACCCTCTCTTTGCACTCTCACAACAAAAAAAAAAGATACCTAAGAAGGTAATTTATATTTAAAAAAGCCACGGCCACGTTCACCTCATTAAATTCCCTCTGGTCGTGGTAGTACAGAAATCAGCCTTTACATTACAAAAAGGTTTGTCAAGTCTGCATGACAACATTCAGAGCAACATCATGGTTAATACTGAACAGATACACTCAAGGCTGCTGGACAGTTCATGATCTGCAGCAGAACAACCTAAACACTCTGGAAAAAAGATGTTACATAAAAATGTTTGCCCTAAATGCTGAGATCTAAACAAGAAGCATCTGCCCAAGTGCCGTTAAAATATAAATTTCATTTTTATCACATACATCTGCTAAAAAAAGGCAAAATATTTAAAAAAAAAGAATGTTAGGATATACTCTAGTCTTCACGTAACTTGGCTAATGCTCCACAGAGCTAAGCACTACTTGATATAAAGCTCAGAAGCAGGCACAAAAGTTCTCCCTGTTTTTCACCATTCACATGCTGAAACATAGGTCACATGAACAAAAAAAGCCAGGTCCAAAAATAGTCTCTTCTACTCTATTTTTTGTAGACTGGGTGCTGCTTTTAAAGGGACACAATTAATCCACAAGAGCTTCTTGTTCTACAGTGAAGAGTTCACTTCTGGGTCATAGTCCTCTTCCATCAAAGAGGTGAGACAGGAACTGTCGTCACTGTAAAAAACCAAACACAGCTCCATCAATACAAGTGGCACAAACACAAAGTATGACTAAAGAGAAGAACAGAAAGGGAAATTGAGCAACTACAGCGCAAGTGCCAAAGCTATTTGATCTCTGATCAAAACAAAACCTGAAATAATCTAATTAAAAAGGAGTCCCTGAAAAGGGCATTTTTACTTTTAAATGATCACTTCCCAGATACAGTCCACAAAAGGGCAACAAAAACAATCAGAATAAAGGGAAGACTGGAGAAAGTGCATGCAGCTGATGAAAGCCATTCCCCACTTCACAGCAATTTTAAAACCTGCTGCTAAAATAATGAGACTCTGGGCTGCAGGTAGGGCTGGCCATTCCAAATGCCTCATCTCTACACACCTACATCATTCCTCATCTGTGCTAGTACAGCCAGACTCCCTCTCAAGAGGATGATGACAGTAATACAAATGGTATTCCATTAACTTCTCCATAGAAAATACCATCACCACCAAAACCTGAGTTATTCTGCTATGATCTCTTTTTTCCTTGAATCCTACCTAACCAGAAGCAAATAGTTTAGTGATCCTGAAACAGAGAATTTTTTTTACTGTTTTAATACCATTAGCTGTTTCACAGGATGCCTTTAGGTGAGCCTCATTGTGCTTTTATATTTGACTTATCAGAGTTTGTTTTCTTTGTTTGGATATGTTCCATTCTTTGATCTGTTTTGGTTTTCATTGTGTATGTCATTTTTTACTTAAGCATGTGGATTTTTGAAAAAAAATTTAAAGATTATTTTGACCAAGGCTCAAAATAAACACACACTGGGGAAGAGTAAAATAATCACCACCTTATATCTTCTGTGTCATTCTTTAATAAACCCCTTCATTTTAATTTTTTTTTTTTTTTCTTCCTGGAGCTAGATGTTACTGCTGTATAGAGGAGTTTGGAGAGATGGAAACACTTCTGCACCTAAGCTCTGAGCCACAATCACATTTCTGCAGACACAGTAAGAAGGAGCAGCCTCCCAACACACATAAACTACCACCCAAGATGAGGAAAAACCAGAGTGGCCATGGCCACACCCAGTATTGACCCGGGACCTTTCTGAGCACCCTACCCTGTGCTACAATCTACTGAGCATCACACATTGCAAACAACTCAGGTTCAAATCTACAAAAATGTGTTTTAATATTAAAAGGTAATTTCCCAGCGTGCATAATGGACACAATGGAACATCTGCTGCAGACAGAGCAGAGCTGAACTCTGTACAGGTACAGAACTCCTTCAGATGTGACCTTCTAAGTCGACTACCAAACGTTTGAGCAGTAAGTAGAAGATAGAACAGGGACAAAGTCAATGCAGTTGACTATATTTAAACAAGATTCATTACCTTCTGAATAAATATGCTTTTCAGAACAAACCGTATAGCAATTAAGCTATGTCAAGCTATTGATGGAAGTAAAAAAATTTAAGAAATTGATTAAATGAACCTTGAGAATGGTTCACAGGAATGTGGAAAATGGACCTAAAGAAAGCCCACAGAGAATGTTCTCTGGATTTAAGGTATCTAAATAAATGAACACCACAGAACTGCAGTTTTGAAGTAAGAACGAGGTATGAGTAAAAAAATAAAAATAAAAATAAAAATATCACAGAAGTACAATACTCAGGTTCCATTTCCCAAAAAGGTTCCCAAAGGTACCTTTGGAAAGGCAAAGAAAAAGCCTATCAACAGTTTGTGTTGCTGTGAGTCTTCCCTTTATATTTCAGCATAATCAAAGTGAAGGTGAAACATTTTGTAAAACTCCACCCACCAATTTATGAATGGCCTTGCAGAGATTTGGGTCTCCTAAGCTGCTATTCTGATATCAGTAGGAGTGACCAGGGCAGTTCCTTAAGCAGTGCCCAACACACATGTGGACCACCCAGGACAATGCCTAGACCTGACTTCAAAATTCAGCAGGGACATAAACAGCCCTTCAGTCATTGCCTTCCTGGGCACGTCCCAGCACAAAACGTACAACAGCTGCCACATTTAAATGCAATACTTTTTGCTAAAGCCAAAGCCTTGTTAGAGGAAGTGCTGTAAATTACAGTAGCACTGAAACCCTTTGGTCTCCAGGATTAGCCCCCGTGCCCCCTTCTCACACACACTCTGAATCCAGCACATCTGTGACCCACCTGAGACCACTTCCATAACCTACCACCCTACTGACATCACAAAATCCTAACAGGCAAGACCCAAAGTCTCTCCATGACCCTCTCTGACAGCAACCTATAATAAATCCTTGAGAAAAAAACGTGCAAGACCAAGAACAAATAGCATCAGGACTCCCAGGATCCTTCCTCAGACTTTTAAGCCAGAGTCTGCATTACAATTTAATACCAGTCAGGGTTCTACACAAATCTGTTCAGTTGCTTTGTTGTCAGACACATTTATACATTTTTACCTCCCCAGTGAGAGTGGGCACAGTTTACTTGTGCTTTATGTAGAAGTCAACTTGGAGCTATTAAAAAATACCAGCCTCAATTCAACTGGGTATTTCCTTGTGCTACCAACGTGCCCAACCACATTCTATTCAGTTTTTCACAATACTCAGTATTTTATCCAAGATACATGGACTCATCAAGTCACGCCTCTTCCAGACTAAGAGTATCCATGGAAGCCTTCTGAATTCCTCTGATCATCCTTATTAGCCTTTGCCCTGTCTTTGGGTACAACATCACCAAAATAGCATCAAATGTTCAAGAGTTGGAAGCATGGCCCATTCATACAGTGGCAAAACTGTGCATTCTTAAAATCTAACACAGTTCTTTTTCCCCTATTACTACACAGAACTGAAATGACCTTTGACAACTACTCAGTTCTTCTAATATTGCATTTACAGTTCAATCGAACTGATCTCTGCTTCACTATGGAAAACACAAGGACAAAGATCATCACTAGCCACTCCCAGTTCCAGAAAAAAAGCAAACAAAAGTGCCTGTCAATGCAAATCTAATTAATTCTCGCTTTCCTTTTAAATGAATTAAAATGTGAATTATTTCTGGTAATACGAATCTGAAAAAGAGAAATTAATAGTAATATCACTAAATGAAATGTTCTCCAAAGGCATACCTCCTTTCAGAACAATGAAATCTGCATTAATGAGTTTTGGTGTAGAAAAAAAAGCCTGTCTGTCAACTATCTCAAAATATTATTTCACCCATCAAAATGAGTAAGTGTTTGGCAAGTAATCCAAGTAGGAAAAAAAATTAAACTCTGTATTAGCACCTGGGTTCCACTTATTTTTAAAGACTAATTAGAACTGTTAACAATTTATATTCTCTTTTTTTACATGCAACATTAAAAATGCCTTAACTGTTACTTCATAGCAACCTATTTTCTTAAGTTTTGTTGTTCCAAAAGTACATTTTTCCCTTGGTAAGTGCTTAAGTTTCACAAATAAATATCCTTCACTGTGTCATTTTACATGCAAGTAGAAGTGATATTTATCACTAAGTCAAACAAAATTGTCAGGTGCTCTTTTATATACCAGATTTTATAGTGTATTTCTCTAAACAAAAATTAAAAACTGGCATGAAAACAGAAGGAACACATAAGTGCATTCAACTTAAAGACACACAGACCACAGTAAGAAACATCTGCAGCCAGAGACAAACCCCTGTTCTCCAATACCCCTTCCATAAAGTTCTTGCTGTACCACAGCTGAACGGAGTTGCCTGGTTGTTCTCAGCCTTCTGCTTACTTTCATTTCTACTCCTGACACAGACTTGATCAGAAATCAGAGTTTCTAAAGCTTTGACTTTCAAGCTGAGCTTTTCGGATAAACCTGGCAGTGGGAACCAAGGAGGTGTTTAACATGGAAAGACCTGCATTGACCAGAACACGAGTCTAGAGAGACGAGCTAAATATAATCAGAGCCACTGAGCTATGAAATTTTTCACTGGAAATGGATCAAGATACTTCAGAAGTCCTAAGAAACAGAACAGATGAGCCTTACTAGTGGTGCATTTTTCCTCTTCCATCTCCTGCCTTGGCCTACAAGCAGCAGGAAGCAGTGTCCCCTGAGCTCCAGACTCCGGCTGTGCCATGACGTGCTGTTCCAGCACCTCTCTGGGAATACCTGGAACTGGGGCTTCCAACCTTTGTCCACATTACACACTGCAGTGCACATTTCTGAAATGGATACATTTTACTGGGTGCTTTTTCTGCTTCACTGTACCCTGCAAACATCCCAAGGTCCCTTCAGCACTGCTGTCTACCAAGAATCCTCCCAACTGCAGCCTCTAATTCAGTTTCTCCTTTCCTGCAACAGCAAATCACAAAGACAGGGAGCCTCTAGCAGAAAACCAGCATAAAAGTAAACTTTTACCCTTCATTACACATTTATCAATCCAGTTAATAGCAGCTGTAAAAGGTCATAAGGACGACACCTGTCTATCCCTGCCACAATTTCAGTTCACTGCATTTCTATCTATGACTCTAAATAAAACATGTTTACTTTAAAGAAGTAAAGATTTGTTTTTCTAACCAGCCAAGCCAATGGGGATTTCAGTAATATTCCTAAAGATCAGATGTCAGCTGGGTTGCAAAAGCATTCAGAAGCATTAGTGAACAATTTAATGGATGCAGAAGGCAGAACAGAATTTACTTCCCTCATCAGTTTTCTTTCTGTGAAGCTCTTTTAAAGTTATTTAATCAAGCAGATATGCCCAAACACTCAAAACAGACCACTTTCCACTTAGCTACTTTTTGGAGTAGTGTCACTGAATAGGTGTATGTTACTTTATGATAAGGAATTAATACAATACACATTCACTAAAATATCTAATAACTGCTGATTCACCCAATACATTCACAGAAATAGGGAGCCACAGCCTGGGGTCCAGTTCAGGAAGAGTTAAAAGCATGCTACTGATTTTCTTAAGGATATCAAAAAGTCCAACTGTTTTCCAGAAATATTTGGGCACGGACTTAAAGAGCATCTAGCTCCAGCCCCCCTGCCACCTTCCACTTGACCAGGTTGATCACTTCCAGTGATGGGGCTTCCACAACTTCTCTGGGCAATCTGTGCCAGTGAATTCCATTTATAATGTAATTATAAATCCTGCTTCAATCTTGCATGCATTATTAGGCCTCACTGTAAAAGACACAAGTGCAGCATAACTCATTCAACACTTGTAATAACTGGTGATCCACATCTTCAGGAGCTGAGATCATTCATTTCCAGCTCACCTACATTAAGTATCTACACAACAAACTTACTTTCCTTTTGCTTTCACTTCCATTAATACAACTGTCTAGACACACCTTCACTCTTCTGCACAACTGAAAAAGTGCTCCCTTTGGAGAGGACAAACACAGATATTCCAGAATGACACCCAAAACTGGGACAGCTCACACACCTGAGCTATCAGCACCAGAAGAACTATATCCCAGATATGCCATCACTACTTGCTTTTTCCAATTATATCCCACAGCCAGCCCTCCAAAATGGCAGCATAAATGTAAAGGACAGTCCAATTAATTAAAAATACTGCAAAAAACATTGTTTAAATGGTATCTGGCTGCTGAAAAAAATCTAGCATCTAAAAATGCAGAGCATCACTCATAACAGGTTTTCTAGAATTACAGAAATATGAGCCCATTTTAGAACACTAAATGGTGGATTAAAATGTTAATCATGTACTAAACTAAAATCTTCCCAGATACAGATATTAAATGTTTCAGTGAAAAGCAGCTATTACTGAGAGATTAACACCTTGTTTTTCAAGTTTAAAGCAAATGAATCTATCTTGCAGAGTCATCAAAACTGTTTTGTATTCTAGACAGAATGCTGCTATATAAATCTGTGTTCCAAGATGAAAACATGCCAGAAGCTTGGCCATGCAAAAGTTGTTCCAGAGTAACAGGCTAGGGGTGGGGGAGAATCATACTGATGGTTACATACCTGACCATTTATGCAAACCAGATGATAAACTTAAATGAACTGAAAATAGGTTAAGAAAGGTCCATACAGACACATCTATGTCCCTTTGCTCTACCGACAGTCCTTCCACTGATATCTCACACAGCTCTGCTTCATAAACAACCTGTCCCTTCACATACTTACTTTCCACTTCTCCAAGGTCATACTGACCCAGCCTTACCTCCTTCAAAACTTCTGGACAAACACATACCCCCACAAAACCACACACTGAGCAGAGCCTCAGCAGTCCGGTCTTGTGAATACAGACTGAGATCTGGAGTGCAGGGGGTAAGGAGATGATTTTTTCCCTTTGTGACAGCAACTAAAGACACAAGGGCATACAAGAGTAACAACCAATAACAGTGAAAAATGACTTCTAGGACTGTAGGAAAGATTCTTCATCGAACAAGAAAACACCACTGACAAAAATAGCTCCTTTAGAAATGCTATTGATTGAATGACACCTGCCCTCCAAGCTTCTGTTGATCCAAGTTTCTGCAAGCAAGGTTACCACACAAAAGCCAGCAAACTTGTCTTGGGAAGCAAGTTGTACTTAACTCAAAAGCTCAAAGAACATTTTGGAAAAGGCAGCATCTGGGGAACCTGTACAGAAGCCTGTGTAACACGATAAGTTTCTGGACCTCAGCCAGCAAGTGTGATACATCAAAAATGAAGCCTTCCAAGGGGTTTTCACGAGTTTGCTCCTCAAAGAAGCAAGAATACCAAGATAAAGTAATTTAAAACATGTAAAATCTAAAAGGCTCAACTTCTCATGAGCACAAAAAAGGAGAGCACAGATATTATGCCTACCACCAATTATTCCTGGGTGTTTCATTCTGTGCAGCCACTGGCAATGCTGTCATCCCTTATGCCTCTCTCCTGTGCCTGTTAAGATTCCACTTCCCTCCAGTGCCCCTTTAACGTCTTTAGTACTGTTCATGTTAGAGAACTGTGGTATTTATCTGAAATATTCAAACCTCTTTACTGCTCTACCCTACTGCAGGGAACAGGGTTTCAGGGATTGTACACCTCTCTTAAACAAGAGCATCTATTGACACTACTGACACAAACCAAAGAAATACATTTTAAATAGTATTAGGCTTTAAATGTGAACAATGCTCTGAACTATCAAACAGCTTTAGCATTTTATTGAATAAGGTGTTTTAAATCTGGACAAGGTATTCTCCTATTTTAATCAAATCCAAAGGTCTTTTTAGCTCTTTAAGGAACAAAATCAAACATCTATTTTGTGCTGCACTTTGACCTACAGACCTTTTGCAAGTGAAGTCAAGATAAGGCTCTGTTCTGCCCAGAGCTTGCTCAGCACAGCACCTTTAAGGCACCGCTCTCGTCCCCAAACCCTCATGACAGAATGAGTGAAAGGGCACTGAAGGGTCCATCTGTGCACTCTGCCCAAAGCCTTAAGGAACAAAGCCACTGCCACTGCACAGTAGCACACACCAGGATAATGTTCTCCATCATCAGGAAAGAATTGCAAATATGTAATTACTAGCTTATCCCTACTGTATGCTACATACCTCCTGCCTACCTGTCCTCCAGAAATATGGATGGAGCCTAAGCAGAAGTAAGTAGTTCTCCAGTACCTTAAAATAAAAATAATGGGATGGGTATTTCCCACTAAGGGTACTTTATAAACCAGCATTTTACCAGTGTTATTATTGCTACTATAGCACATTTACATTTAAATATATTCTGTTTGGAGTGGAGAAAAACACATTTCCTTTGGAAAAGAGCCTCAAATGCAACCAGACTATTTATCAAATATTTGTGTCAAGGCAAGAGAGACTACAAATCAAGTAGAGGGAAGTACAGATCTGCATTCCAGATGAAGGATAAGCGAGTAGAAGGCATGTCACTTGCAAAGAGGAAGGAGAATTGAAAGTCAACAAAACAGAGGACATTCAGAAATAAGAGACCATTCTCCTAACCAGAACTGGAGTAATTCTTCCCCTCAATACCATTGCCTGGGCCCTACAAGTACAAGACCAGTACTACAAACTGGGAAGCGAGGTGCATTCCAGTTATGGGTACTTCCCCTAAAGACAGCCTGCCAAGACTGAGGGACAGCTCATACCTCTGCCCCTCCCTGCATCTGGATTATTGCCAAATCCTTTCACATCAAGACCAGGACAATATGATCAAACTCCACACTTATTTGTTCACAACTAGGACATGACAAAGACATGTTCAGTCAGCACTTTTTCAGCATGTGTACAACACCTGCATTACAGTTTGCTAAGTTTACATTGTCTGCAATAGTTTTCATTTCGCTGGTTTAACATTTTCAGCACTTTCTCTGATTGAGAAAGCATTAACAAACATCAATGCAGAAAAGTCACTGAACACAATTCAGTTTAAAACAACTCTCATACATATAAAATAAATTGCAAAAATAATGTATATTCCACTAGTTTGGTCTTGGCTTAAATTTAAAAAATGGAAAAAGAGATCTCTAGTGCTGTGATCTAATGATTTGTGGCAGCTGGGATATATATCCCCTTTGCATGTTCACAGTGTTTTCCTGGAGTTCTCTCTATGTTCTACTCCGTGAAACTGAGTTAAAACAAAGCAAGGAGTTATGGACAAAATGCTGTCCAGCTGGTGTGGGCTTTGTCTTTAGATATTGAAGAGAATTATTGTGCTGTTTTTCTCCAGGTAATCTATGCAGGCCAAGACTAAAACCCTGTCATTCTTCTATCCTAGTGTCCTACAATAAATTAGGAAATACAAGCAAAACATCTGTGTGTGTGTGTGAAAATAAAAATCTTCACGGTTAAGCACCTTTTCCAGAGATTTAAAAGAATTTACCTCTACCCTCTTCCATCAGATGTCTTTGAAAGTCGACTAAGCAATGCTCCCCCCTTCACCAATTTGTATAATGATCTTTAGCCTGTAGAGGTCCAAAAATTAATCCTAAAATGTCTCATGAAGTATCAGAAAAATGAGTTTGTTATCAGCAGACTGGAATTCATTTGCAGCTATATATACCTCCACTGGAATATTTTTTTGGAAGCTGTAAATGAAACCAGATTAGCACACCAGCACTCTCCAGCGTATCCCTACAATCTGTTTTGGTTTTTCCTATGGCTTGAAAGCTTGTCCCTGCATCTAACACCTCACCTGAACATATTCTGCTGCAATTTCAACTCATAACTGCTGGTTTTATTCATGATGGATGTACAAACCTGACTAAACTCCCATTGCAGATACTTTTCTAGAAATACTTTCTTCAGACCAAAACTTCAGTATTCACTGACTGAAAGGCAACTTTAGCAGGTTTTTTTTTCTTTTCCTGGGGAAGTCCCACAGACCACCCTGCATCCTAGCACTGTTTGGCAGCAGAAAAAGGATCTACTATCATATTCTGGGATCAAATATAGCCATGCTTTTTTAAAAAACAAACAAACAACCCACCCAACCTGAACCAGTCAAATTTTACTGGCAAAGATCAAGCTTTCAAGTTCAAAGCATCAACAATGAAAAAACTGACGTGACCCACCTACCAAGTGTGACAGCTCACAGGCAGTGACAGGATGCCACAGCTGCCTCCCAGTTATACCTGCAGGTAACTTTTTAAAGCTGCTTTATATATCACCTGCTTATATCTGATGAAACATGATGTATAAAACCATTGTAGAGCTAACTGATTCATTTTTTTCCCCAATCCTTAATTATGGTTTCTCTCCTTCACAGACTTGGTTATTTCCTTTACAGATCTTGTTACAGAGCCATCACATTCTCCCAAACTGAACAAGATAGTTCCTACTGAAGACCCACCACTCCTCAGCAGAATGGAGAAACTGCTTCACTGCCTTATGTAAAATGCTTCTATATGTTCCAGTGTGACAAGTGAATTTTCGTGACAGTGATGCTGCTGACTCATGATAATTTAGGAACCATTACAACCCCCAGGATACTCCCCCACAGAACTGCTGCCCTGCCAGCTGCTACTTGTCTGTGTAGGCAATACACCAAAACACAGTAATTTGAGCCCATCTACACTAAGATGGCTGAACCCAAAGCTATTGTTTTCAGATCATTTATTGAATTTGTCAGGATCACATTATCTGTGTGCTCAGTAAGAACATTACTGCAATAGAGGGAAGTGAAACCACCAAAAAGTACGTGATGCAGGACAGACTCCCTGATGTGAACACCCTTCCCTTGGACATACCCAAGTCTTGCCTTTTTTCTAGATGTTGCAAGGGAAAATGCTCCTCAACTCTCCAGCATTCTGGAACTTTTCCCACCCCCGCAGGCTCTCAGCTCCCTAAATACTAGAGGATACATTCCCGAAGGCCCAGTCAACCTGAAGACACTGAAGTTATCATTAACCCATTTCTCTACTTTTGACTGGAGTTCAAAGTAGAGAAAAGACAGTTTTCCAAAACTAACAGTCAAGATCATAACACATTCAATATTTTCAGGATGAGAGATCTTTGCTGAGTTTTTTTAAGATTAACATCAAAGGTCTTTTCAGATCACCTCACGTGAGCCCTGATTAATCCCTTGGTGATGGATGACGCATTGTAACACAATGGCAAAACACTCCTCTGCTGAAAGGCTGGAGACCTGTTGCAATCTTAACCATACACCTTCACCAGCAACTTTGTGAATACCAATAATTTCTGTGCCCAGAATAATACCATATACCTCCCTGGCAGACTCGGCCCTTTCTTTACAACTTAATTGTTCATCACAAACTGAAAATGACAAAATTCCAAGAGAGTGTCACTCATTGCCACAAACTCTGGATGTTGCAAATAGGCTATGAGGAGGGGGTCACACAGATATCCAGAACCTAGAAGAGACACCAAAAATAAAACTTAAATTAAAATTTCTAATTTCTTCCTGTATTGAAAAAAGGGGATTCTTCAAACCAGAGACATTTAGAAAACATTTTACACATACTTTCTTATCAAGGGCTGCTAACATCACACCACAGAGCTGTGATCCTCTCTCCAGTGTGAGGATAAAACTATGCAAAACACTGAACTGGAAATGATCACAAGATTCAAGGAGAAAACAAATCAACACTGGCATTTTTGCTAGAATGTCTGTAACTCCTAGAACTTCAGTTGCTCCTGGTGAACTCCCTAATGCACAACAGTCCCTGAGGCACAAGGTCACATGCTGCAAAATATTTCTTTCTGAGCATCATTTATTGCAGAAAACCTCACTTATGTTTGGCTGCACTGGCTCAAAGCATTTCTGTTAAGCCAGACCTTGGAAGTACAACTATTTCAGATTAGTCATATTATAGAACTGCATACAGCAACACTTTGTAAAACTGTTTAATTATAGAAAGGTCTAAGTAGCATAAGTGTGAAAATTATTCTCCTGACTTTTGAAGACCAGCTAGAGAAGGAGTTGCACACTTTAATCAAGAATTTTCAGTTTGGAGAAATACAACTGGATCACTGATATGTATGATCAGTTAAGCCAAAATGTTTCCCTTCACACTTACTGTCTTTTGTGCAGACTTTTAGGTCTTTGCAGTGTTTGCACATACATGTATAGGGCAGTGGACACTTATCAATCTCTACCTAAATCCACTCCCAAACCCATAAATTTCTCTTCTGACCACACAGTAACTCGTTAAAGTTTGGCACATTTTCACAGGAGCGTAAGAAGTTACAGCACACAAGTTAAACAACGTCCTGGCTTCCATGAAGTATTCTGAGCAGGACCACATTTCTGCCAACTTCACTGCTTTTCATCAACTCTGACGAGCAAAGAGAACATGGACTTCAATTCCTCTTGCTGAAACAAAAGC
The DNA here is from genome assembly GCA_013397295.1 of Polioptila caerulea. NCBI lineage: Eukaryota > Metazoa > Chordata > Aves > Passeriformes > Certhiidae > Polioptila > Polioptila caerulea. Next base: position 633,010 of record VYXF01006138.1, on the reverse strand, counting down.
CACACATGATTTAGTTGGCATCCTGGTCACTACGTAAGTGACAGTAAAACAACTACTGACATTGCTGAGTTTGCAGAACCAAAACTAAACTACTCCTGCCTCTACAAATAAATTAACATAAAAATCCCAGACAAACTTCCTGGTACACACACTACCTCACCAACTGCAAAATCCAGGAAGTATGACCTGTCCCTGGATAAGTTAGAGCAACAGTCACCCCCAGTTTCTACAGAGCTGTAAGGAAAAGCTGTGTCCGTGCAAGCACAGCCAGCACTCTGCAGGAGAGAGGTGCTTTAAAGCTCCTGCTCTACCAAACAGTCAGCCCTTTTCCAAATCTCTTCGTACAGACAAACAAACAAAGCACACCCTGGAGTACACTTCACAGCTAAGTCAATTCAGCAGTTACACAACTAACTTCAAACAACTTGTAACACTGGGAAAGAAAAAAAAAAAAAAAAGGTAACTTTAACTCCTGAGCCAATAGTTTTTCTTCATTTTGAAAAGGCAAGAACTACATTACTTGACACCCCACATTCCCAAAGAAATTCACAGATCTAACCACAGCATTTTTCTGTATCAAAATAAGGATCTCACAACTCCTGAAATACTGTTTCCATTTAATGAAAATGCTTGTGAATATTATTTTTCCTGTAGTATAAATTAATTTCCTAATTTAACACAGTACTGTCAAGATTCAGTAACACCACGCAGCAGTCACATATGTGAGACAAGGTGACCATACCCTGTAAATAACCTCAAAATAAAGATTTTTTTCCTAACATTTGGAAAGTATGCACTTCCATTTGATTTGTTGTATTTCACATCTGCATTCTGCTCCTCATATTTCTAAGACACTGCAGAAAAAACAGGATTTGTGTTTTTTTAAATGCCATCTGTTCCCTGCATATTTTCACTTTAGGTCCTCATATGATATCTGCAATGGAAACTTCTGTGTCATATAGGATTAAGGCTATAAACCAGAATATAAAATGAGGGCTGCTGCACTTCCCTACAAATAGCTGTAAAAAACCCCAACACCATAAGGACCTATCACCCGAAGCCTTTCTATTCTAAATACAAAACTTTTAATAAGCTCTTCTTAAAGGGACTTTCCTCCAGAAATGATGTGAAAGAGTGCAAGAGGAAAAGCTGCTCCTCTTAAATCCGGGAATTTTCGTCGTTCCTACCACTGCTCTACACCTGTTTCCTTCCTGAGTCAGAAACTGGAAGTTTGAAATACCAGTCTCCAAATGGATAAGCACGGGGAACCTTTCACTGAAATACCAGCCATATTCATTCATGAAGTAACATTTGCATAAGCTTTTTTCATAACCACCTAACATTTTTATAGAAGCAATGTCAACTCCACAGCAAACTCAGCTTTGATGGCACTCCAATTACCTCAGCTGTTATCTCCATTCCCTATCTTTGCTTCCACACTTTGCTCAGGCACTTGCAACGTTTCAGAGTATTATCAACATTACTAACACTTGTGTCACTCTCAGCTCGGGGGCGGGGAAAGGCAGCCTGACCTACCTGGTCATGTTAATATAAAAAGATCTTTAAGCAACACTCTTAAACCATTCCACCATTACTTACAAGAATTTAAATAGCTACTGTTCCTCTAAAGCTGTTTAAAACTCCTAACTTGCGCAGACACCCACTGACTGCTCTAAAATCATTCCAAAACAGCTCGTTACTATACTGAACTGAATTCTCAGTCTTAAATGGATATTTGAAACGCTAGGCGCGTTCCCATCAAGTCCAGCCCCAGCCCTTTAAGTTAAAACACACAAGACCTTAGGCCAAGGGGGCATAAAACACACCGGACACACGGAAATAACTTTCACGCCGGAAAGAGCCGCCTCACGCTCGGGCCGGGCGCTGTTTCCCTGCGAGCAGACCCCGAGCGGCACCTGACAAGTTTCGCAGCGCGGCTGGCAGCGGGCAGAGCGTGCCGAGCCCCGGCTGCCCGCAGCACACGTGTCACTGCCGGGCGCCGGCCG
>VYXF01006138.1:616026-630315 GCA_013397295.1 Polioptila caerulea | reverse complement strand
TGGGATTTGTAGTCCACCTGTGAAAGGCTCGCCCGATGCGGTGATGCCGGAAGACAGAAAGCAGGAACGGCCGCACGGCTCCCCAGGAGAGGTTCTGTCCCACGGGCAGGAAAGGAGCGTGTCGCTCCTCTGCCAGACCGACCGCGGCCCTCGGTCTGAGAGTGGCCGGTATCGGCTCGGAGGGCCCTTCCCCGGCCCGGCGGAACACGATGGGCCGCACCGGTTCCCGCCCGGACCGGTAGCGCTAAGCACCGGGCGCCGCCGGAGAGCTTATGGGGCACCGGAAGTCGCCACAGGGGGCGGGTCCGGGTCCGTGGCGGCTCTCGGTGAGTCCTGCCCGGTCCCCGGTGGGCGGAGCGACCCCTCCACCCTCGGGAATATACATGTGCTCTCCGCTCCCTTCGCTCTCCGTTAGGTGGGTTTGGCTGCGCGGAGTCGCCTTTCTCTCCCGGTGCAGCAGGACCGGGAACTGCGGAGTCAAATCCAGGGGGAGCCGCCCACCTTCACCGGTGAGTGTCGTACCCCGACAGGGAGCTTATCTGCAGCTTGGATGGGATGGCTTTTCCACTCCCTTTTTAAATTACTGATCGCTTTTTCCGCGTGTGAGGAATTGCTGCTTTATAAGCTTTGTGCAGCCGTTTATCCCTCGAAGAGGAGATGGTCCCTGGGAAGCCATCGCCTGTTCCCTAATACTCAGTTCTTTAACTAGAAATTGTTCTTGCAACAATTCATACAACTTTAGACTTTCAGTTCATAAAGCTGCTTGAAACGAAGTATTCTGCAGTGGGCAAGTACAGATTGAATACATATGTTATATGTATATCTTTAAAGGTATACCTGTAAGACTCTTGTAATTGATAAATGTAGGTTGTGACTGGACTTTGATCATCAGACCAACTCAATGATTCATTGGTTTCAGACCTTCTCCTGATTTTTTCTATTTTAGGTTATTGACAAAATAAATATGCTTCCTCTCATGCAACGATGCTGCTTCAACACCTGTTTAATACAAATAGCTGTAAAAAAGAGTTTATTTGAAAAGTTTATAAATTTATTTGCTGAGTTTATTTAAAAGTAAAATAGCAAAAGATAGGACTGCAACTTTGAACATCAGGGTGGCTTCCAAATTGGAGTTTATCACTCAGCTTTTCTGGAATAGTTCATAGTTTCTACAGCTTTTTAGGCAAAGCTATTTCTTTTGTCAAACTTTATTGTCTCAAAAGTCTTTTCTCCTATCACTTCTTGATGGAGTAGTGAGGAGACAGTAGCTGGTTTCTGGGGTGACCCTATCCTGCTTCTACATGAAACTATTTTATATTGTACTCTGAAAGGGATCGATATATCTTAGAAGTGCCTAGAGAATGCATGTGTATGGGGAGGGATAGGTGGGCATAGAGCAAACTTTGCATGTGCACTCTGGAGAGCCCAGTTGTTCTTCATCAGCTGCATTGGGTGCTTTCACCAGTTCAGTTAAAACCACCTGAAATTCAAAAGCAAGGACAGCTGTGGTGTGACCTGGCCTGGAACACCACTTGGTGCAATATTCCGTAGGTAGTTTAGGTGCCTGCAGGTCTGTAAGCCTGCACTGTGCAGTGTTCAGAATGAGTTTTGTGCTTGTAGCTGCAGAAGTTACCTGGTCCCAGTCTGCTGCTCTGTGGGAAGAATAAGACAACTTGGCCTTCCTTGGCCCTCCGGCTGCGGAGAGATGCACGTCCTCCCCCAACATCTCCGAGCCTCAAACCAGCATCAGTTTACACAACCAAGCTCCAGGCTTTTCACACCTCTCCCTCCGTCTTCAAGAAGAAAACCCCTGCAGAATCTGAGGCGGAATCACCAAAAAGCCTGGAATCCCTGAAGGATTGTCCCAGGCCAGTCCTTTACTTAAGCCTTGGGGGGCTAGTTCCATTCGTGGCCGTGCCACTGGCCATGGCCCTGCAGGGCACCTACTGCCCACAGCTGGCCTTTGCTCAGGTTGCCTATGGGGCTGTGACAGCATCATTCCTTGGGGGAATGAGGTGGGGGTTTGCCCTCCCAGAGAACAGCCCAGCCAAGCCGGACTGGCTGAACATGGCTAATGGCACAGTTCCTCCTCTGCTGGCCTGCCAAGCCTTGCTTTTCAAAGATGTCACTCAGGGAGCAGTAATGGTCACGCTGGCCTTGGGGATAGCACTGCATTATGACATTTCCCTTCTTCCTACTTACCCCAGGTGGTTTAAAGTACTGAGGGTAGTGGGAACAGTGGTGATGATATTATCCCTGTTGGCCACTGTAGCACTGAAAGCTTTCTTAGAAGGGGAGCAAAGTGATGACAGAAAAAATATGGCAGATCAGAAATTAGTAAATCAATAAGGAAGAGCTATTATCTGGCAATAAAGTATTTGTTGGGAGTTCCAGGAGAAATAAAGACTGATTTGTGCTTAGAAGTTGTATGATGGCAGGGATCAAGATGCTTATTCTTGAAGCAAAAAGATTTTCCAACTGATTTTGAAGCTAGTTCAGGAGGGAAGGATTGTAAATAGCAATTACTTGCAAGGCAAGTGTGAGTCTGTCATTATCTGTAGAACAAAAAATCACTCCTGAATGAGATGTTGCTGCTCTAGGAATTTAGAATGGAGATTCAAAATGACATGGGTATGAATTGCTCTGTGCTGAACTATGAAAGCATCTGGTTTGACTATAATGTGTGATCGTGTTCTGAGGTGGGGAAAAAAACAGCAGCAAGGTGGAAGCAGTTCTAGTTTAGTGTTTAAAGAAGTAGCAGAGAATTATGCAAAAGCACATTCTACTCAGTTGCTGTGTTGTGGAACAAGACTGCTATTTCACTTCTATTTTCAGAGAAGGTGCTGAAATTCACAAAATCACAAAATAGTTTGGGTCGGAAGGGGCCTTAGAGATCGTCCATTCCAATCCCCTGCTGCATACAGGGATACCTTCCACAAAGTCAGGTTGCTCAAAGCCCCATCCAGTCTGGACACTTCCAGGGATGCAAAGTGAGGAAGTGCTCAGTGTTGTGTCAGGTAAGGAAGGACGGGTGAGGTTTGTTTGCAGTGGCAACAAAGGTCAGCACTCACCTGAAATGTGTCATTCAGCTGCTGTGCTGGCATGGGGAAAAGCTGAAGAGGGAGTATCCCTGACAAGGTGCCACAGGAGATGGAAGGTCAAATTCCTGCTCAGTCTTACTGAAATTAAAAAGGCTGTTTGGGCCACCTCTTCCTAGGTTTTGTTTGGATTTAGAGCTGCCTGGCATAGGAAGCTGCATGCAGCACAGCCATAAAAATCTGCCATACTTCTAAATTAAAGGACTGTTAACTTATGCAATGACACAAGGACGCAAGTGCTGGCACTAAGGGATCAGATAATGGGACTGAAAGTAGCTTCTGTCTTCTCCCTCCTAAGAATCCATATATTTGGACAGGTACTAATGGACTTGTAGCCTGCATACCCTCCATGATGGGTCTGTTACTGAAACCACTGCAGAAGCATGTGCTCTCTGTACTTAATTCTTCCTAGCACATCATTTCAGTGGAAGATACAACTTAAGTCACATGGGGTTTTTTTGTGTCAGCTACCTCAAGAAATCTATGAAATAGGATATGGACAGATTTCTTGTAAGCTTTTTATCAGAAGTAATTAAGTACAGTGTAAGATGCCAGAAGAAAGCTGAAAATGACATCCACACATGGTCTTAGGACTAGATAATCCTCATAGTTCTGTTAAAGCACTATTCTTCACTGTTGTTCTACACCAAATAAAGCACATATTGTCTCTTAAAATTTGTTACCTGTCCATTCTGCAAAGAGCAGATGTTTAAGAAACCTGCCTGTCCTGGAGATGGAACCATCTTGTTCCAGATGTTGCTGAAACAGCAGCTCTGTACATCAGCCTCTCTCTTTTGCAATCTGTTAAGATTTGTGTGTTAAACATGTTAAGCAATTATGTATCAATTGCTCTGTGCTGACCAATGGAAGTACCCTATTAAACAATATATTTCAGAGCTTTCTGAACATAAAGGAAATAAAATTGAGTTTGTGAATGAAAATAGTTTTTCTATTCCTTCTTACTTAGACATGACAGCTTTTAAGATGGGTCCAGGGAAGAGTCCTGTCTTTGTCTTGATTAGGCAAAAGAGGTGCTGAGGATCAGAGACCATAATCAACCAGCGTCAAAGTTTCATTCAAACACGACAGAATCAGCTACAAAACCTGGAGAAGGTAACTTCAGATAACTGCAGACTCCCTCAAGCTCCATTAAACCAGGAAGTTTACAGGTAGGGATCAGAAGTAAACCTGTAGTTCCTAAACTAATACATTACAGCTAAGGTGGTGTTTCTCAAACAGTTCCAAGAGGGATCCTGAAACATAAAGAAGAAAGACTACGAAATATTACCTGTAATTTCATCCCACAGAGGGCTGAATAGAGCTGGCAAGACAGTCAGACTCCCAAGAAGTCAGAGTGATTTTACACTGAGAAGAGAAATAAATGAGTATTTTACTGCAGAAGTGTGTTACTTCCACTACTCAAGCAGTCACAATTTATAACCAATCTTGCCCTAGTGTTCTACTGGGAAATATGATTATCCCCCCCAAAAAAGAAAAAATGACCTATTATATGAAAGTGGCAGTAATATAGCTAACTAAGGTATGAACACAACCTATTAAAGAGCATTCCAGTCAATTCTCAAAATGCATTTTATTATGAAAAACAATTTAAACAAGCTTATACTTGAAAAAAATCAAACCATTAATTCAGACACATAAGAAATTCTTTGAAGTAAAAGCACATCCAAGATTATGGAACAATCTGAGAAACTCTCTGTCATCCAGTGTGTTTTAGCCCAACCCTATGTTAGATTTTAGGACCTAGATTGTCAAGGTACCTGCAACACTCACCTTGGAGGATTTATTCATGTATTAATTTGTTAATGTTACACAGGGGATATTGACCTATACAGCATGAATGCTCCTTTGTCTACACAGTGCCAGGCTTCCTGTTGTGTGACATTCCAGTTGTGGTTTGGTGTTCCAGAATAACACTGTCTATCAAAATTCAAGCAGCCTCACTTCAGACTCCATCCAAATCATCCACAGCTGTGCTGAAATTGTAGCTACAGTGTGCAAAAAGCAACTTCAAATAAGTTAATTAGATGTAGTGAAGGTGAAGGAGTGTGCCTTGTAGAACAGCAAGTATTCAATGCCAAGTCTCAGCATGTGTCACACAGGGTAAAAACACATTTGACTTTGGGGGAAAAAAAATAAGGGGGAAAAAGCCTTTGCCTGTGTTTTTATACTAAGAGCAGTCCTAAACAGAACAGCCACTCTAATGAATAGCATTTGCATCTAAAATTCACCAGAGCTTACACAAAAAGGAGCTCTACTGGCATCACTGACACCACTGAGAAGAAAAGTCAGCGCTGAAGGGTAACAGCATTATTAGAACTGTGGGGACAAACTTCCAGAATAGGAAATTCTGATCCACTCACCATTCCAATTTGTGGACTGGCCAGAAAGTAAAGATCCAATTAATATTTAATGCCCACCATGTCCAGCAACAGAAAAGAGGCTTAAATGCATCAAGGTCATAAGTAGAGGCACCAAGTCTTTCCTGTCTGTTATCTTCCCTTCCTTGTTTTCTACCAGAAGAAGAACTAATGCCATCCAAATCGCCCATCTGATCTTACCTACAGGTAACTCCTTGCTGTTGACAGTAACCCACTTCCAGATTGCATGTCTGGCTAAAGTGCTAGCTCAGTAACAACCTGATTAATGTCTCTAATGTGTTGGAATTATTTCTTCATATTTTTACAGGGCAAATTCACCATTTATTTCAGTGAGCTTGGTCCAGTTATAAGAGGCATTCCTACTCTTAACAGAATACTTCCTGAGACAGACACTGGATAAGCCAATTTACTTTGAACGGCTTTTCCTTTTGCTCAGGAAAATCCCTCTGATCTAATCCTCCACTGAAGCTCCTGTGTTAAAAGGTTTCTGGCTAATGAAACAGGAAATCTGAGGAGACAGAATTTACTCATTCCTTGAATGAGTTTTTTCCTTTGTGCTTTACAGCACAGCTACGCCTCCTTCGCAGCGGCTGGTGATCATGTTGGCAATTTCAGTCCAGCTGTCCATGTGAGGGTTATAAACTTCAACAGAGTCAGAGGTTACTGGAGCAGCAAAATCAGGACTGGGAGCTCGGCCTCCTGAGGCATAGAGAAGTCCATTCACAGCCACCACACAGACACCAGCTCTTGGGATCTTCATTGATGCAACTTCAACCCACTTTTCCTGACAAAAAGGTGAAAGATCAAGAAATAGCTTTAGGGCAAGCCCTGATTCAGATAAAGTAACTTTTAAAGCTTAAAGACTGAAACATATACAAAGAACACTATGTATACACTTCACAGGCTTACAAGCAGTATGTGTACAGTATCCAGAGGATTATCAAGACGGGAATGACAACACTTTCACACGGGGTCCATTGTGTTAATCTCTAAAGAGTGTCCCATATTGTCTGCACACAACACCCCTCCCTTTCTTCAGTCACTGCAAGACGCAGTCAGTCTCCAAAACAGAGCATGGTACAGTTTGAGGTGGGGGAAACAGGAAAACTAGGTTCAATTTGAAAAGTAAAACAGATGGCACATGGGATTATGTTCTGCTCTTAAGAGTAGCTACTCTTCCAAAGAGCGTCATAAAAACATGAGCAATAACGATCTGGAAAAAATTTTTATCTTCTAGTCATGCTGAAACAGCACTACATTTTGATGCAGAAGAAGATCCTCAAATTTTGCAATAAAAGGTAACTCTTACCTTTACAATGAGGTTTTTTTTCTCTATCCAGATTATTGAGCTTTCTATAGCAGAGTGGGAATCTATCCTCTCATATTAACCCTAAGAAGTATTTACCAAAGTACAGTATACCTGTGCATAGTTTAACCATGACAACTACTTAGGACAGACCCTGAGATCACCAAAGCTTTGTTTCACTCAAGATACCCAGCCAGTAGTGAAAAGGAAATGGAATTTCCAGCTTTTTCTTTTTAAAGAAAGAAAGCAGGCTGCCCCTATAGCATCTTACACAAAGCTGCTGCAATATGAATGCATGAAAAGAAGGGACTCTGCCATACCTCTTCGAATGAGTATCTTTCCACACTAGCAAGTGCATCCTGGGATTCATTCCAGCCTCCCACGGCATAGATACAATCGTTGAGAGCAGCTACACCAAGATAGGCTCTCCGGGTGCCCATTGGAGCGAGCTCAGACCAGCGTTTAGAGATGGGGTCGTAGACCTCAACAGAACGCAGCTCTACTCCTTCACTGCTGATACCACCAACGACATAAATCAAACCTGCAGAAACAGAGTTTCTCCTCTTTTAGGCTTCATATTGCAAACAGAAAATTACTGTCACAAGTTCCTGCCTGATATTAAGATGGTTAAAGAATGACAAAAAATCCTCCTTTTTCTCAGTAGTAGAATACGTAAAGCTTTTGCATGAGCTGCTTGAGGCTTGAGCACTAGAAGCTCTGAGGAAAATTAGGTGCAGGGAAGGGAATTCAGAAGGTTGCAACTGCTGACCTGGACAGGATCAAATACTTAGTAAGCACATTTATGATTAAGTATTTAGACATGTCTGTCTTAAAATAACCTGTGGCAAGTCTTCAGATTGTCACAAATAAAAACATGCAAACCCAAATGTGGAAGATAAATAAAAGCAGTATCAGAAAGAACAATCAATTGCTAAAAAACTACCTGCATAACCATATAGGCAGCAATGTAAAAACATTTTGTGAGATAAAAGGCAGAAGACAAGAGAGAATTTTATAGTCTTTGAATTCTGCAGAATTAAAAAGAGAGTATTAGAACAACAAACAAGCGAGGCACAAGCGTGTGTGACTGACAGCTCAGTACAGGACAAAGGTAAAAATTCATGACTGAGACATAAAGCTTCATAATCCAATGGCTGTTGGAACTATTTAGGGATATCAACAATATTCACCTTGCATTTCACAACACCCAAAGCAGTAACGGGGCTTAGCCATGCTTCCTACCACATCCCAGCTGTTCTCTTCAGGATCAAATCTTTCAATTGTGTTGCCAATCTCTGCTCCAACCCAGCCTCCTGCAAATAACAGCAAACACATGAAGGAATTTAATGGCACGAAGTTGTGTATTAGCTGCATTTTTAGACATACAGTGGACTGTTCCAGGACAAATTCTAAAATCAGCATGCAGTCAGTCTACAATGGAAATAAGTTATATCTAAACAATCACTAATCCACAGAGGTTTAGTATATGTGTTAACACTTACAGACACAGCTGTTTTTCAAAACTTAAGTTTGCAAAACTGCATCACTAAGGTGTAATATTTAAGATCAAATCAATTTACAAGTTCTATGAATTAATATCTGAAAAGCCCCACAACTTACCCAAAGCATAGATAGCACCATAGCATGTGCACACTCCCAGTGCACAACGGGGATGGTTCATGGAAGCCACAGTTGTCCATTGCTTAGTAACAGGATCATAACATTCAGTACAGTCAAAAATCATTGAGTTGTCCTCACCTGCATAATGAAAGCAAGAAGAGTCAGGGGAAATGCAATGTTTTGTACTGCAGATGTGGAAGCATTTTTCACCTTCTTCCAGGATAGAAGAAGTTTCAACTTCCAGATTCAACATTTGAATACAAGATTTATCTTTTGGCCAAATGGCCAATGTAGCAAAAGTTTCATTTATACCCAGAACTGAATCAATAGAAACCACTTTCATCCATAGTTCCCTGAAATGCTACTGAAAACATCAGAGCAGTAAACAACCACAGTGCTGCATGTTTTACTCCTCAACACAACTGACTGGGTTTTCAAGACCAAAGAATGAGCTCTGCAGTGACAAAAACAGCCTACATATGCATTCTTTTGTGATGGGTGGTAGAGCTACTCATCACATCCTTATACAAACAGACATAATAAGTCTTTTCAGGCAGGCAGTGCACAAGTGGTCTGTCCTGTGCTACTGCCTTTTATGCTTATGCTATGGGCTTCTGCTAGACTGTACATGAGGAAAGAAATTCCATTAGTGGTGGTACACAAAGCCCAGAGAACGGCCAACATCTCTGAGTGTATCTGCACACATCTACATGGTAACCTGTGAGTAGGTACACCATGAGGGGAGAGCAGCTTAGTAAAAACTGGCCAGCACAGGATCCCTAACAGGCATTCACAGAGCAGTGACAGTAGAGAATCAAGGAACCCCAATTCCTTTGTTATTACACCTAGAAATGGTACCATCAGAACCACTTAAAAGAAGAATAATTTTGAAAGTCTTTACACACGAATTCTCTAGCATTCATGTAAGAAAGAAAGCTTATTTCAGCTGTTACCTCCAATGGCATAGACCATTCCTCCCACCACAGCCACCCCCAGCCCGCTCCGGGCCTGGTGGAGAGAGGACACCGTGGTCCAGTAGTGGCTGAAGGTGTCAAATCGCTCCACACAGCTGAGGGCTCTGCTGTCACTCCAGCGTCCTCCCTGCAGTCGGGTGTACCCACCTGCAAAGGAAGTGGAAGGGCCAAGTAAGAGCTTCCTGCTCAGCCTCATGCTCCTATATCTAAAACCATTAAAAACATTACAGTAACAGACATTAGCCACTCTTAGAAGCAATTGGATTTTTCCAAGCAGCTTTGTTTCTCCAGCGTACAAGGAAGAATATTTGCCTTGAGGGTCATGGAAATTGTGCTGAGCTGATGCCACAACACTACAAATATTAGAATTCATGTTTTCAGTAAAATACAAAGATCAGCCAACAGCCTTTGCTCTCAAAGCCGGTGCTACTGCCCACAGGGTGAAACAAACATGTTCCCTTCCAATATAAAGCTGCAGCTTTGCTGAAAAGTTGGAATTTCAAGTATCCCATCACATGAACCAAAGTATCCTGCACAGAGAAAACTTCAGCCATTCAGAACAAAAGGTGCAGTGAATTTGCATACACTATTCCAGCAGTGAACCCTGGGTAAATCCACTGCTGATTTGCAGCTTTCCACCCAAGGCAAATTATTTCTGAACAGCAAATCTGGGCTTTGAATGCCATGTCACAATGACAAGAAATGTGAATGCTGGACTCCATGCAATTCTAGTCAAAGCAGCTAACATGGTAACTCAGCCATGATGAAACATTTTGCTATCTTTATGTATTTTGATTTTTAAAAAATCCTCAAGTATCTCCTTCGGTACTGCATTCTGAGATACTATTTCATTTGTTTTATTAGGTTCAAACAGCCACATTCTAACCTACTGCATAAAGGTACTTCCTGGCTTTCCTCCGGGGACGACCTTTAGAAGCCTGCAGAAAACTGCTGACCTTGTTCTCTTTGGGAGACTTAGAGACTTCACAATATTCTTTCAACAGAGTTTGCAGGGCCACCCGAAGACTGAAATCTGGAATACCTTCAAGAGTAACATAAGCAGAATAAGAATAAAATGAACAGAATTTAAAAAAAAAAGCACAGTGAAAAGCAACAAACCATAAGCAATTCAGTTCTAGAAAAATTAAAAACTTCTAAAACTCTTTCGAAAAATATAACTTCTAAAACAGCAATCAAATCAATGTTGCTTACTTTTATAAGGTGTTTTCAAAAGCATGTTTTTAAAGTAGGCTGTGCGTATTTTATAAAATATAGAACTTGTTTGCTATAAATATTTTCACTTATCACACTATTAATGTAAAAAATAGTCCATCAAAGCCCAGTAACTCTGAACACATGGTTTGCTCACATGCGTGCATCTGGTACTCCTTCTTCCCTTCTTTCACTTACTTTCTATGTATTTTAACAGCCTTTGTGCTGGTAGCAGAGGGAATCGAACAGGCTCCAGTACTTCTACGACATATTTCTTCCTTTTCCCCACATCCTTGAGAATCCATTGCATCGCTGCTGTGAAAACCTGGTACTCGTCCTCGATGCTCAGGTCCTCGCTCCGCAGGATCTTCACGAGCTGCTCCTTGGTGAGCGCCAGGAACTCCTCCCCGCTCTGCACCTCCAGGAAGTGCGCGTGGATGTAGCTCTCGGTGAACTCCATCAAGTCGTGACAGGCGATCTGCTCGGAGAACTGGAAGAGGCCGATGCAGTTCAGCGGGTCGATCTGGCCCTTGAGGAACTCGCAGCAGAGCTCCACCACCTCGGTGAGCTGCAGCATGTCCGCGGCGACGATGAGCTCCTGGACGTTGTGCTCCGCGATGCTCACCACCCCTGCGGGCACCAAACCACAGCGGGGCCCCGCTCCAGCCTGCGGCCGCCGGGCACCCCTCGCCCCCCCGCCAGCCCTCACCTGTGTAGATGAAGTCGAGCAGCGTGTGGAAGGTGTCCGCCTCCACGCCCGCGATCCGCACCACGTCCCGCCCGGACTCCTTCATGCCGCCCGCGAACAGCGCCGCGAAGTAGGGGCTGCTGGCCGCCAGCACCAGGCGGTGCACGGAGAACGCCTCCGGGCCCACCTCCAGCCGCACGTCGCAGAAGCTGTGCCCGGCGCGCAGCCGGTTGATCTGGGCCAGGAGGAGGCGGGCGTGCCGCTCGGAACTGGAGATGGAGCTGGGGCCAGAGCCGCCCTTGCCCGTCCCGGCGCTCGCCGCCATCGCTGCCGCGGCACCGGCACCCNGTGTGCCGAGTGCCCTGCTCCCCAGGTGGCACTGGCACCTCAGCCCACTCCTGTGTCTATGCGCCTGCCTGGGCACCTGGCCCCGTGAGGCCCCACAGGAATCATCAAGGTTGGAAAAGACCTTTAAGATTATTCATTCCAACGATCCACCCAGCACGGCCCCTGTAACCCCTAAACTGCTGAACCACGTCACACATTGCCAAATCCAGATGCCTCTTAAACATCTCCACGGGTCATGACTCCATCACTTCCCTGGACAATCTGTTCCACTGCCTGACCACCCGAATAGTGAATTTTTTCTTCTAGCATCTAGTCTGAATCCTACCTGTTTTAGCTTAAGGCCATTTCCTCTGGTCCTCTCACTGCAGGCACAGTAAAAGAGACTTACCCCTGCCTCACTATAACCTTCTTCCAGGGAGTTGTAGAGAGCAGTGAGGTCTCCTTGAGACTGAACAGCCCCTGCTGCCTCACCTGCTCCTCGTAAGATGTTTTCTAGCCTTGTTGCGTTTTCTGGGCATGCTCCAGTGCCTCAATATCCATTTTAAAATGAGGAGACCCAGTGCACTCCTACAGATAGTTCTGGCCACTCTGGGCTTGCTCCCTGCTCTGCAAAGAGCTTGTTCATGGTTAAAAATGCTCCTGCAATAGGTTATTCACTTAGTCACTGCCTTCCCAAAATCTGTCCCTCCATCCTAGTCATGCTCTTGCAAAGTGGGTCCCTATTTACTTCAATCTGTGCTTGTGAGAAATATGGCTATGTTGGGGAGAAATTGCAGCTGCCACCAGCCCAGGGAACCACAGAGATGGGAGGCAGGAACATTGCCTGGGACTGTGGCAGCAGACCAGTGTTGACGGGGGAGAAGCACCACGTACTGAGGTAAACGCACATGATCACCAGGTCTGGCAGAGCTGACACTGATCTGAGAGAAAAGCATCCCTCCTGAGTTTTCCACAACTGTTCCAGGAGCGTGACAGGCAGACCCAGCCCAGCACCCCCTTTGTCCATAGTGTCATGCCATATGTGGGCCTTCCTCTTCATTCCAGCACAAATGTTTCATCAGTGTCCTGTAGCAGCACCATGTGGGTCACAGGGGTCAGCACTGATCCTGAGGCAGAGTGTGCTTCCATCTTAGTCTGTGTAGTTCTCTGAGTCATGGCATGCCTGAGCATTGATGGGGGATGAACATCACATACTGAGTTAAATGCACACAGTCACCAGGCCCAGCAGAGCTGGCACTAAGAGAAAACATTCGTCCAGAGTTTTCCACAACTGTTCCAGGAGAATAACATCCAGCCAGAGCAAAAAGCGATCAGAGAGCCTCTTGGAAGGCTTCCATATCTATTTACTGTGAGGCTGGGAAAGAAAAACACGTCTGCTCACAGTTACAATGGTCATGGCCCCTCAGGCTTTTCTCATGAATCTGCATTTCATTGTAATAACTTTTAAATATACTTCTGGAAGGAATCTGAATCATGATACCCTTGAGGGGGCTGTTGATTTCTCTCTTCATCAGCATTATGTTCTAATTACATTTCAAGTTGGTCTTCAAAAAATATCCATAGAAAACATAGATCTAGAGAAAAGGTTTCTGCAAGCACACAGAATTGGATGAACACTGATGTAACTCTATAAATTTTAAGCTCAGCTAATAAATACATCGAGGTTTTTCTTTCTTTGACACATCAGTAAAAGAAACAGACCCCTCTCGTGCTGACATTTTATTCATCGGAAGTGGCCTGTGAGTAAAAGGCTTAGAATTCTCCTAAATGGCTGGCTGATGTCAGCTGTTAGACTCTTGGCCAGCACTAGGATTTCACAGCATAGCACCAAATTTACGGACATAAAATAGCATTGCTGAGAGAGCTCATTTTGCCCCAAAGGCCTGTGCTGTGTTCGTGGTTCTGCTCCCAGCAAAGAGCACTTCTTCAGGGAGTGTCTTCTGTGGCCATGCACAGGATGGAGCTAATGCTCCCATGTACTATTGTGAATCTCCCAAAACATGCTGTAGACTTTCAGCGATAAGTCTGAAAGTACCTTTGACAGAGTGAAATTGCACTGTGTAATCAGGAGGCCTCTTGATTAACCAATACCAAGAATGGCAGTCACTGTAGAGAAGGAATTAAAAATGTCTTCAATTTTAATATAATAGACTTTAAAAAATATAATCGCCAATAAGCCAGCTGAATGCTGACTGTCATGTAGGACAGGTGACAAAAAAAGGCATGCCCTGAGCTTCTCAACATGTCCCACTGCCCACACCAGCACAGAAGTGCTGCTGCCACCCTGCCAAAACAGTGAGAAGATTCTCACAAAAAACTATTCAGGTTTTCTCTTGAAAAACCCCTGTTCCACAGAGGCCCATGGCTGCTCAGATTTCCCTGGCTGAAGGGTTCTCAGGAAAACCTTTCCGGACGCCTGGATGATGTTCTGCGGAGCCGAGGGAGGTGTCTGTGCTGCTTTTCCCGAATCCTGCAGGTGCCGCT
This sequence comes from Polioptila caerulea, assembly GCA_013397295.1. Lineage (NCBI taxonomy): Eukaryota > Metazoa > Chordata > Aves > Passeriformes > Certhiidae > Polioptila > Polioptila caerulea. The sequence goes on along the minus strand of VYXF01006138.1, from coordinate 616,186 downwards.
GTTACTGCAGGGAGAGGTACTGGAATATTGATAAAATCGGGACTGCAGGGTGACGTATTGGAACATTAACAAAATCGGGAGGCTGAAAGGTGTTGCCTGTGCGGATGCTGAACCTCTTTTCTCTTACAGTATGATTTAGGTTTGGGTTGGTTTTTTTCCT
>VYXF01006138.1:588243-606310 GCA_013397295.1 Polioptila caerulea | reverse complement strand
GTCAGTTGTGCACCCTTAATATTCAGCATTTGTTCTTTACTCAGAAGCTGTCCCAAATGGGCCTTAGAACCACTTGCATGCATCACATGCAGAGCTGCTGGTTGCTCCTTTGTGTGAAAAAAGTAAATGCCTTCTGACATGTGAGAACCCTTTCATGAGTTGAGTCCAAACCAAGGCAGTCTAGTGTCTGTATATCATGTAATTTTCCTATGGGAAATGTGTGTTTTTAAATTTCTCTGCAGAAATGTCATCTTTATGCTTACTTACCATGCAAGCCTATTTTTGGTGAAAAACATGGGTAGTTTAGGGTGTGGCTCCATTTAGTTAAGGAATAGCTGTGCCTGGGCTTAAGTGATAAGACCTCAGAATTTGCTGCATGTTTTTCCCTGCAGATGGACTATTTCCTTTAAGAAATAAGTAAGTGCAAGGGAACTCAAGGTTAAAAACTCCTATCTCTGAAATGGGGACAGTTTGAACAGAGACTGGAGATTATTTACGGAGATTATAATTTTGTTTTCCACTTCATATGGAACTACTGATGATTTAGCACATCTGGGAAACTAAGCTGTAAGTTTCCACAGCCCATTTGTTTTTGGCCACCTTCCTGAGTCTGCTGATTAGTGTCACTTTTGCAAGGCAGACAGCAATCCAGCACTAACTGGACTGTATCTTCCACTTATATCTGTTGCTGAACCAACTTCTGGAAGAACATGCACTTGAATTGAATCCAAAATAATGAATCTGCAAGCCTTACTACCTTGCTCCCTAAGCACTTCACTTAAATTTTGTTTACTTCTTCAATTTGGGCAGTTTTTCATGGACTCAGTTAAGTTCAACTGTTAAAAATATTCAAATACACTTTTGAACTGTATTTTATCACTCTGATGCTAAACTTACTTGAGTCACTAGAAAAATTCTACCTGACTCTGGAGAGGTCTGTAGATGAGGTTCCAGGCAACCTTGCTCCTCTAAGTCTTGTCAGTTCTCATTTTATACACTTTTGCTCATGAACTTAGTTATCCCAACCACTAAATATTCTCAGAAAGATGGGATGGAGAAGGACAAGGTAAAATAAAGAAAATGGCAAAGGTACCCAGTAGGCAAGAAAACCTTAAAAATTCCTTAGTGGTTTGGGAATTTACATTCTGATTTAAAAAGACAGAGGTGTGTAGAGCCCCATATTGTGTAAGGAGCCTTATGAAATGCAGAGTACTGCCTCTGTATGAACAAAGTTCATTTATCTAAATCCCACAGGGTAAAAATATCAGTGTTTCTTGGATTTTTGTTTCACAAGTGGTATGAATAGCAATTAATTAAATGGGTATCTATGAGTGCTGTACATAAAAATGAGTGTTTGAAAATTTGTATACTTAAAAAGTCTGATGTAGGAATGGCTTGAAACTGCTGAAGTAAAAATAATTCATCAATGGCATATTACTCCCATATATTATGGAAAAAAAAAAAGAATCTAATATTTTCTGCTTCAGTTGATCAGGTTTTCTTACCTCACGGTATGGAATACATTTATTCTTACAGTGGTTTTCTCCACTTTCATCCCACTCCCAGTCTGTCAGCCAGTTACGAACACATATGGAATCATCCTTGCAGGCTTCATACCTTCATGGAGATTAGTGTGGAAGATAAAGTTACTTCTCTCACATCTTTCATTGGACTCAGATTCAACTCAAAGAGGTGTCCAGGGGCTCTGTTAGTAATGTGGTGTGATTACAGTGCAGCTTAGCAACAGCTCTTCAAGCAATGTGCACATTATCTTAGCCTGACATGTTCATAAACTCCGAGCTGCCCAGGAAAACCTAAATTCCCGTGAAAATTAAACAGTCCCCTCACTCCCTTTTACACTGACAGACTTAGCAAAGGGCTCGTGTTGTGGGTGTTTTCTGCTTGGTTATCTGGTGTTACTGAGTGGAGGAAATCCTGGGAGGGAGGGAGGGAGGGAGTTTCATGAATGCTGCTGCTCAGTATCATAACAGAGCATAGGTGTGCTAAGGATGAACTGTCACTTGAAGGACATGTGGGGAAACTTTGTATTTATTAATTAATATGGGACAACAAGAATGATGTTTCCCAGGCAGGGGAGTTGCTATGAGGAATGTGCACTGAAATAAGGAAATGCCACAAAAACCAAAATAATATGAACTAATGGGCTGTCAGCCTCAGAATGACATTCTCAAAGAAGTTAAAAAGAAAGGGAAAGATAAGAGTCCTGTAGGGTATTGGTCTAAGATCTTAAATTTTAAGTTATTTTTAAGTAGTAATGTAGGAAAAAACCTATAAATGGCCTGGAATGAGTAGAGGTCTGGCTGGTTGACGTGATGAGAGATCTCATGACTTACCATTATCCTACATCATTTCCTCCATCCCACTTCTCTTTTATGATGTGCTTTTTGGCTCTTACCTTTCTAAAGGCCTACTTTCAACAAATCAGTTAACATCTACTTAAATTTAGCCTCATTGGCTTCTGGAGAACTATTCATACCAGTAACTGAGAGTGCCAAAACAACGAGGCACAGCTTCCAGAAAGTTAATCTTTAGCATGGTATTCGTAATTACTGCCTTTGGATAGATTTCCTGTTTGTCATTTTTAATCTTCAGGGTCATGTTTCAAAACTATTTTGATATCACGAGGGCTGCAGCCTTACATTTTTAAATGAAATGTGTGGGTTGTCATGCGGTCACGAGAACGAGAAATGGACATTGCAGTAGATTTGCAAATGCAGAAAGGTCAGAAGATGCTTATCTGCAGTGTCTTCACACTGGTTTTCTGGGCTTTTTGGAGGGAGGAAGAGCAATAACAGATGGAAGGTAACCAGGGCCTCAAGTAAATAGCTCAGGGTCAGGAGACATGTGCTCTCAATGGGTTCATCCCTGAATCTGCTGTCAGAGTAGGGGCTCTTCTGGAAATAGAGGCTAAAATTTGAGAAATTAATATTCATGGTATGCATCTGGTTTCCTGAGGAATATGAATAAAATACATTATTTAAAGTTTTTGTATTTTTATTCACCATTATTTATTGATTTGTCAGATGAAATGTTTCCTAATCATGATTATTACCTAATTGTAGTTTGTTCTATAAGCGGGTAACAAGGCATAATTCCATTGTTAGGAGTTTTTCTTTATCCCATCTATGAAGTCAAATTTATGAAAAGTCATGATTTGTGAAAAGTCTCATTTCTGCAGTCCAGAAATGCATAAGTTGTTTCTTCAAACATTAACTAAATGCGAGAAACAGAAATATTTAAAAGATCCTCCCTGAACATATTAGTTCCCTATGTACAATGAGTAGGATATTTTTATTTTAAAGCCTTTTTCCCAGTATTTTTTATAATCAGCTCTTTCTCTTTTCTAAGACACAGGACCCTTTCACAGGTGAATGAGAAATGACTTGTACATTGGGCTCTTTCAAAAGCAATAGTTTAGGGACTAGTGAGAGCAAGGAATCCTAAAACAATAGGAAGAAAAGGAAGGCCTCAAGCTACTCAGATGAATTTCTTTTGAATTAAGTCACTGCTCATTCAGAATACTCAGCACATTTCTGGCCACAAAGACATACAGTATGCAGCAGGCACACTCACAGTATGTAGAGAAAGTAGGTCACATCACCAGCAGGGCTACAGCATGCTAAAGGGACTCCAGTGAATAGAACATGAAAAAATGTTACTTTAAATCATCAGAAAGAGTGAGAATTCTGTCCAGGCTCTTTTCTAGCCCGAGGCCTTAAGCAGGGTGAGGGAATGGCTTTGACACTGGCATTAGGCAGGCACACAGACCAGCATGCAGGGTAATGGGCCATCAGTGCATTTTTGATTCAGGCCAGGCATCTGTGACGCCAAAAGGAGCAATAGATCATTGCTCAGGACTTGTTTAGAGCAGATCCTCTCTCTGTCTGGAGACTCCATACTGGAAAAGGGGCAGTTTTCCTGGGCAGCAGCTCTCAATTACCCCACCATATTTCCAGCAACAAAAGTTAAAAGTTCTGTTTGCCTGCAGGTTCTGGCAGTGCCCAGGGAACACTGAGGATTTTGCAATGTAATATTGACCCATGACCTACACTTTGGTATAAATCTCATATACACTAAAGCTTGCTTAAACTAGTTCATAGCTGCAAACTAAACTTACAGCACACATTTTCTTTTATCTTTACACTTTCACTTGCTATAACAGTTCAGTAAAGACTTTTTGTGCTACTTGTTTTGAGACACATTTGTTTTAGATACTGGTATTCTATAATTTTGCCCATTAGATCTACTCTAGAGCTCACTGGCAACTCCAGTGCTTTAATATCCTAATGCAATATATGGTAATTGGTTCTGAGCCTTAAGATTCAGAGCACTGAGGGGAATCCAAGGTCTCAGTCTTTATCTTCAAGAAGGTCCATAATCTGGATAATTTAGAAGATTACAAAAAATTTAGCAAGGAAGATTGCACATGACAAATCTGTTTCTGAGGCACATGTAGTTTCCTGACATAGAAATAAAATTAATTGCTAGAAAAACCTCTAGGAAAGCTAAGAAATACATCAGCCTTTCTCACTCACTTCCATTGCAAATCCAAGTCATGCTTCTTATTTCCTTCACTGGCACAAAGCGATGGAGACATATTTGAAGACAAATCCTACCAAAATTCTGCACTGCATACATGACTTTGCCCTTGGAGGGAATGGAAATGGATCCATGTGTCAATAATATTCAAGTTGTGTAAGCCCTAGGCAAGCAGGGCAGAGAGCAGCCCAAGAGATGCCTACCATGCTCTGTGTTCTTTATTTTCTGTACTTTTAAGAAAAGCTCTTTGATAACATTTTTAGAAGTATCGTAATGCTTTTCCATGATTTTCAGAGTGGCCTAGGGGATCCAGACGTTCACGGTCCATTACTTTCATGGAAAGCTAGCACTTAAAATCCTACAGTGTGAACAGAGCCTGTGGTGTCAGTGCTTCACATACACATCCAGACAAGTTCCTCCAGTGACTGGGTACAACATTCACAAGGTGCTGACTGAGTTTGTGTGTCCCATGGGGATGTTTTTGAGATCCAACATCTCAAAACAGGGAGGGAAAGGAGAGGGAGAGGGAGGGAGAAATATATGCTGGATAAGTACCAGTGGAATCTCAGTACCCTACATGGATATAATTCTCCTGCCCCAAAACTAAGGACAGATGGGTGCTGGGTTGTCTCACCACATGCCTTGCACTCAAAAAATAATGTGATTCTCTGATGCTGTGTTTTGGGAAACAAAATTCAATGTTATTATGCTACTCATCGCTATTAATAATTTTAGCATTAGTTGGCTGCAATTGTCTCTGATATTCAGGCTTTTAGAAGAGGTTTTAGAGAGTGTGATGATAGAAGGGATAAGGTCAAGGGTGAAAAATTAAGGAATGAAGCTAATTTGTTACAATAATTAGTTGAAATCCCACATGAGTTGATGTCTTTCCTGATTTTGTAGTGTGTTTTATACATACAAAACTAATGTATCATGTCATGATAAAGTATTCAGATTGAAAATGCTAATTGCATAAATGCTACTTCATATACACGGAGTTTTCAGAGGGTGGTCAGGCCCTTGTTGCCACCAGTGCCTGTGAGCATGGCAGGAGCTCCTCTGTCACAATGCTGCTGCACTGCATCCTCCCCCAGAGCAGGGCAGTGCTGTCTCCAAGTCACTAAACTCATCTTAGTGTCCCCATCCTGCATTCACAGCCCGTGTCATTAATATTTTGGGGACAGCAGCTTTGCAGAAGAAAAAGCAGAGACGGCAAACAAATTCAGAAGCAGAACAAGAGAAAAGGTGTTGTAACACCGAGCCATGGGCATATTAAAATGAAATAAAAATACTTTGATTAAAAAAAAGCTGAACCTACCAGTCATCACAAAAGCTTTGACACAATGGAACAGCCTGAATGGCAGCAGAGTCATTGGGATGGATCCAGCGAGAAGCATATGGAGAACACCGGTAAAAGCACTCGATTTTCTTTGTGAAATCTTCACAACTGTGGTGGATGAGAAAAGCCACAAATAAGCTTGTTTCTGAGCATCAAGGCTACAGCCTCAGATTTCTAGGCCTGCTTTGATGTGGATGCAATACTACGGATTAGGAGAAAAACACAGAAAAGCATCCTTTGGCCCTGTTAATGCCTAAGTATGAAACTCATTCCTCTGGCGTTGTGAACAGACTCTGACTGTGCAATTACCAGAGCCAGCTACAGCACAAATGTTTCCATGCATATTTCAGCCCTATTTGTGTAAGCTTTCCGTAAACTTTTGAGGCCTTGAGTTTTCTGGGCAACAGCGATTCCAGGCAACAATAAAATGTAGTTTAAAACTATAGTATAAAACATTGTCTGTGCTGTAGCCTCATGGTTTCACTAATCTTTAAATTTTTCCCACAGCCCAGCTGAAGTTACTTAAAATCACATACTGTGCTGCTCTCCTGGGAGTGGCAGGCAAGAGCTGTTACTTTTTCACATCTGTTTTTGCTTAATTGTTTTGTACTTTCATCCCTTTATTTCTATAACTTGCCATGTTTCACAGCTTTAACATCTAACGGGGTACTAAAAATCTTAATTAAGGAGACATTTTTCATGGTTACAAAACCCACAGGACTACAAGAATTTTTATTCTAAATTTTCAGCCGTTTCATTTCTGGACTCCTGTGCTTTTGTTTTAGTGAGATTTAATAATCTGGTTGGTGTGCTTTCTAAACAAAGGAAGAAGCCTGGTCTCTACCCATTATAGATCACTCTCACTGATGGGTGAGGGTTGGAGAGCTGCAGAGGTGCAGGGTGGTTGTGACCTACCACGTTTATGACTGGTTTGCACTGCTAGATCTGGTTCTGTACTGGAAGCAAATTTGAAAAAACATAACACTGTCTTGAANGTTGTGACCTACCACGTTTATGACTGGTTTGCACTGCTAGATCTGGTTCTGTACTGGAAGCAAATTTGAAAAAAAACATAACACTGTCTTGAAAAAATGGCAGTAATAATGTAGACTTAGGGATTTGTGGGTTTGTGTGAGAGGAGAAGAAGAGTCAGAGGTTGGTCAAGTGTGGAGAAAAGGTGATGGGAACGAGGCTGGGTGACATAATCTCTGGGGTAACCTAATGTCCACCAGCAGCTGGTGGCTGCTCCAGCCCAGATCTGTGGAACCAGGACACAGAAAACATCAAAGCTGACTTACGATTTACTGAGCTGCCCACATCTGTTCCAGTAGCTGTTGCTTACTTTAATTACTGGGGAATGAGCCAATTGCTCTGTGAAGTCTGCATAGCAACAGGAAGCTGTTGGGAATAAAACAAAGATCTTGAAATAAGTGTTCCTTTTTAATACTGTATTTGGAAGACACAAAATATAAGATGAATCTGGTTTGAACCCTAACATGATAAAATCTCTTAGTAGTAACTAGAAGATGTACACAAGCTCTAGCAATTTTGGGTGTGAAAGTGGCAGTGTAAATACTGGGAGAGGTGACTGGCATAAGCAGTGATTTGTTAAGTTGTGCCCAGAGAGTCCCAAGAATTTTACCAATGTTCTGCCAGATGCCACATCCCATGCCCCATCCCGAGGGATATTAACTTTGAAAACTACCAAACATAAAAAAAAATAAATAGTTGAAGAATTTCATTAAGTACTGTACTTTGCTTACAACAGAATTTTGATTTCTAATTTTCCCATTTGGTGTCTGCTACAATTAATTTTTGTACTTAATTACAATAAACCAAAATAATCTTTGCTGTAAACATTTTTTAGCAGACGGAACTACAAGAAAGGCAAACTGCATCAGAATTTTGAAAAGAAGATAAATGAAGTCAATGAGAGTTTTAGAGATGACTTTGTTAAGACTCAGAACCTAACTCTTGGTTTGCATGCAGCAAAATGCCAGTGAAGGAGGTTTTTCAAATACAATGTAAACTGCATTTTATATATTTTTGTGAAATCAGGGGAACTGCTGAAACAATTAGTGTGTACAATGCTGTATTTCTTGACTGTATTTGGAAAAAATTAAACCACTCTTACATTTAGAGTAGAGAGTGCACTCTTGCATATTTGGCTCAGGACTTGGCTTCAGTTTTTGGGTGTCCCCTTCCAGACATCCATATGTTTGGCAGGTGGATGATGTTATGACAACAAGGAGGGTGATAGCAAACCTCAACATTGTTCTTCAGCTCTTTTTCCTGTATGGAGAGAAGTCTTTGTTTACATCCTTTATTTCTAGGAGAACCCATAACATTAAAAGGAAGGGCTGCATTTAAAATACTACATACATAATCAAATAAAATATGCTCAGCAAAGATGCACACAGAAATACTAAGACATATTCTCCCTTCCTATTTTTTTATAACTGAACACTTACCCTTCTGTTACATATTTCTGAGGTTTGGTGGCAAGTGATAAAAGTCATCAATAATTCAGGCTATGTATGGAACATGTTATATTTTTCAGTATTTAAGAAAATAATTTTAAATTTCTTTCACTGAGCTGAATTATTTTTTAATTCTTCCAAGAGACACTTATATGTTTCACTAGATTTGAAGAAAATACTGATTAGTTCTAAAACCTGAAGAGTATTTTGCACACTTGGAAATTACAGATTAAATACAGCTGTGAGATAGTGGTGTTTACCACCTGAGATGGATAAATTACATTGAATACTTGCCTTTGCTGAGCTATGATAATTTATATTTAAGAATCTGATCCATTATTTTGCGCCTCTTTTGTAGAGTTTGGTCAAAAATACAAGATAAAAACATTTTGTCTTTATGACTAAAATTTCTCTAAACACAGGCTATACATTAGTAATCTATAAAGATAAATCTAGAACTTATTACATAAATCAATGCATTATTCTTTGTGCATGTTATTAATTTAACCCTTCATTCTTTAGTTAAATATTCCTGTTAACTTTTTGGAATAACTTTGACTGAACAACCACTGCAGTTCTTCTATGTACCTAGACTTTTCAGGTATAAAGAACAACTTATACAGAATAAGAAAACTATCTCATCAATTTCTCTAATTTCTCACCTCTTATGCTTTCCTTCTGGGTGATACTTCTCCCTGGAACAGGAACACAGTAAATTGCTTTACCCATTTTCCACTTTATATACACACCATCTGGCATGAGTGCTCCAGAATTTGTTTGCCCTGGAAGAGCTCCTTGACCCTTTGGAATGCTAACACAGATTTATCTCAAAAGCAGATGCAATGACCAGCACATAATGCCCTTTTATTGCTTGCAAACGTCGACATGATAAAGAGGAAAGTACAAACATGGGTTAGAATTAGAAAAAACAATAGCTTTCCTATATTTCAAAGGCCATTAACCCCTCCTGCCTGATTTTTCCATGATTCCTTGTATTATTAATGATTAAATTAATTTCTACAACAGTTTCACGGGGCTCTTACCACGAATTCAGGCTTCAGTGAATTCAAGACATTAAATGCTTCTTATTTCAGCCTGACCAGTTTAATTCTGACTAATGGCTTGCCTTGTTACCCAGTAATTTTACTACATTCCCTGGAAAATAGTCCGTGTCTCCTGACTCCCGGGTCTTTGCTCTCTCTTCACAAGATCCCTTCAAAACCTGCTGCTGTTCACCCTGGTTGCTCTTCCTGCCCCATATGCACCTTAGGACCAGTCTCACAAGCACTACAGGAAATGGTTGATTGTACCCCTGATAGGGGCTCCTGATGGGATTTCCATCTAAACGTGAACCATTTGTTAAGGTAGACGTGGTGATGATAAATTGTTGCACTCATTTTCACAGATTGTCTTGCTGTACTGTAAAGAGCAGCACCCCTCAGTTCCTTGCAATTATTTATATACACAAGGAAAACAGCATCTGTTGGTTTTGTGTTTTAAATAGAACACTGATGTGTCACATAATACTCTGAGGCCATTATCTACTAACTTTTTGTTTTTGAAAATACAAACTCTGGCACAGTAGAAGTGGGGTATGATTGTCAGTGTGCAAAGGCATGAGCATGATAATAAAACAACCTCTATAAGCAGTAAGCACTGATTCCTATTCTAGCTCTAGTAAATGCCTCAAGGTGAAAGTCTTGCTGGCCTAAAAAGAGCCTTTTCCAGATCAGTGGTAACTGAGCAATTTTTATGCTCCAGAATGAATTTAATTAAGGCAAGTTTAGAGAATGAATTTAATTAAGGCAAGTTTAAAGAGGCATAAAGTAACTATAGGAGAAAATGAAGTAAATCTAATGGCTTATTACCCATGCTTTCACCTCATGTGGCTTTATCTAGTGTTGGCTGAAATTCATGGAGCTCCTTGCTGCTCTGCAAAGTAAAGGATTCATGCGTGCTGCTCGACATTCAGACCTGTGCAGTCATACAAGATAAAAACCAAGGTATAATATGAACATTGACTTTCAACCCTGTGAGGAGTGCACGGGCTGGCCAGCCTGGTGAAAAGCACAGAAACAGTCCATGCTCTGCTCCTTCCTGCTCAGTTTGTGTGAAATACATGGATGCTGGTGAGGTGTCAGCATGCCAGGAGGTTCTTGTAATGCCTCTGCTCACTGAATTGCCATACAAATTATATTAAGCTATAGGAAACTGGGATTGCTTTCAGGCTTTGAGTACAAGCCAAATGGGACCGCTTGCTGGGAGATTAGGCAGAGTTTCTAGCAGCAGGAAGGAAAATTGTCATATGTTTGTGATTTCCCAGACTTGGCTTTGGTTAGCAGTACATGTATGCAGGCTCAGGCTAAGGAGCTTTTAGTGATCTTGGCTATACATCATCTCCTGAGAAGTGAATCTCGATTCTTCTTTTCTAAAAGTATTCTCTGCCAATTGTTTTGTCTGATATCTTGTACTGGGAAATGTGTTAGAGGAATTTTCTTACCTCTTCCCATACTTGAAGGGGTCATTTATCTTCATTTGTTAAAATTTAACTTCTTTTCAAGCAATTGGTGATATTCTTGTACTTTTAAGACGCATATTGCCATTTCATTTTAATATCAGTACCCTGTAACCTCTATTCTTCTCTTCAGAAGCTGGAGTGAAAGCACAGATGATCTTGAGGTGTTGCCATAGACAACAATTAAGGCACCACAACAATAAATTATTATCATCTGATGATCTAATTGATAGTGGCCAATGGTGTCAGCAAACCCATGCATCTATTCCAAACCCACAAACACTGCTGCACTAGGTCTCAAGAGTCATCTTCCTGAGTGATTTCCTTCTGGCATGAGCCATTGGCAGAAAATTAGGGAAAAACATATTTAAAAACTGTAGTTTTTAGTTTTCCAGCTTCTGGCAATCAGTTTAGTTACTATGTGAACTGACATCTTGTAACTCAACAGAGTGATTCCTGCTTTGTGAGTCAGATCTCTTTAATGACTGCAGCAAGCTTTCATGCTTTTATATTCTTGGTAACTCTGCAAAGCCTATGTGGTTAAAGGAAAAATTGTTTGTGCTTCCAACCAGTGACAATTGCCAGATCCATTTCCCTTCTTGGCACCCTGAAAGCATAATAACAGTGTGACTGGAGGGAGACTGAGTTTCAGGAGTGTAAATTAGAGCATTTGGCCTGTTACAGCTTTATTAGACATGGCAATGTCTGCTAATGAAATTAATCTGTTTGTTCCTCATGTCTCAGCGTGAGTCTGCATGCTCAGAGGTTGGAAGTGTTTTTCTTGTTAACTGTAACAAAATATGTAATTAGGAGGAGAAATTGTAATCTAATTTAGTGAAGCTCCTTTAAATGCAAAACTGCATTTAAAGTTGCAGCAAGAACATGTTATTTGATGATCAGTAAAGTATATAACCTGGACTTGCATTATGTTAGACTTTAGAACTGAGAGTTTGTCTTTCACAGGTCCTGGTTGAATGTATCATGTCACAAGTCAAGCTGAATGCCAGGGGAGACACTCCAGATGGACTCAGTCTGGCACTTCTGACTCTGGAAAAAAACAGCTGAGGTCAAATCTTAATGCTACTGAATCTGAGGTGTGATTTGTTTCAGTTCACTGATAGGGTTTCTCCTATTTTTTTTTTTTCTTGATGTGAGGAATACATCACAGAATGAAGTAAGGCTTATTTGTTTTATTTGAGTACACAAATGTTGCTGAGCTAGTTCTCCATCAGGGCACAGGAATGACAAAAGCACCAGTAATTTTATATAATGAAGAGAGTGAGTCAGTGGTGGGTAAAATAGCAGATATTTTAATGAATGGTAGGTTTAAAAAGAAATCACATACAACCCAACAAAATTAGAATTGTAAAAATGTCATTTTAAGCCCCATGTTAGGCTTTTCAAAATTAAAGGGGACAAAACCCTACTTATTTCAGCTTATTACTGAGTTGAAAGCAGCTCTTGAAAGCATAACAGAATGCTCTTCCTTTGCCCTAGTCTTTCATTTGGTTTTCACATTTTGCTAGTCTGTTACTGTGGGATTCCTTGAGCCACTAACAACTACTGTTAGTTTTTCTACAAAGAAGGGTTTGGGTAGCTCCTGACTGGTGTGAAGGGGACTTTTACAAGTGACAGAGAAAATTTGTGTCCAGTTTGACCTATACTCCAGAAACAACCAGCTGCAATCATGTTTTGAATTTAGACCATTAATATTTGATTGAATTTTCTACAATCACTTAGGAAGGATGAATTTCCTCTTAGAGGAATAGCAATACATTTTTTTTTTCTAAATTTACTCTTGTATTATGGGTATTCATTATCTGAATAGACATAGTGCTTAGATGTCCCTGCCTAAAGTTATGATGTAAGTGCTTTAAAGTACTTGGTCCTGTTACTGGATTCTGGATGGCCACGTCTCACAGTCCCCTCTGTGCCTTGATCCTGTGCTGCCCCTTTACCTCCGTTGTCCTGGCACAACTCACATGGGACTGTGCACACAACCAGATGGGGAAAGTGATAACAGCAAAAAGAAATCTAGTGCTCCCCTTGACCCTGGTATTTCTGTGCAAATCAGTTTCAGTTTATAGCACAGCTGAAGGAGAGTTTTGTTGCTGAAAAGGGAGGTATCACACAGAGAGAGACACACGTGAGGGTAGCACTGGCAGTACTTCCAGTCAGAGCTGCCAGCCTCTGTGCCCCACGGTGCTGACATTCTGTGTTGCTTCTTTTAAATTGCAGTGTTGAACACCTTGGAATCAAAATGAAGAGCTGACAGGTCTATAGAGACAACAAATAATGCAAGCACAAGGTAACAGTGAGATCATATTGGTCAACATATTGGAAGGCAGTGACTGGAAACCACAGGATGAGTCACTGCTGAGCTTTTCCTGTTGGTATCACTGCAGGGGTGAATGTTAAGGAGGACACAGTTGAAGCCCATGTTGTCTCTGATGAATGACTCCCATGTATGCCTTATTAGTCCTAGATAGCTTGACTCATTGTCCTGTGATGATTCTGTGGTTAGAAAATTGACCACAATGCTCAGGAAACAGGTGGGGTTTTGCCCTGTACCTTTGTTTACATTGTCATCTCTCTCTCTGCACCCCTCAAATGGCTCTGCTCTCTGTTGTATAAACCAAGACTTGTTTTAGCTTCCAAATCCTTTCTCAGTTAATCTAGGCCTGCTTTGAATGTTCTCTTTCAACACAGACACCTAAAGTCACCTGAAGTATCCCGGTGCCAGCCTTCACAGCACACCTGTTGGATTTCCAGGGCTGCTGTTTTGTATTTGTCATCTTCTATTTGGGAGGTGTTTCAGTAAGTAACAGTAGAACCATGTGTGATCCTCCCCATGGCCCTTCTTAAATCTCATCTTTGCTTGGGTGCCAAAGAGAAGGTGACAACAGTTAGGATCTGAATCTACTCCTGCTGGCCGATCTCTCCCCCTTCCTAATGTGCTTCTCTTTTTGGACCTTTCAGAAATACACACAAATATACATATTTTTGTGTGTATGTAATTTGCCCTCTGTTCTCACACAGGGGTAGCAGCCCTACTGTGGGAACTGCTGCACAGTCAAGCTCCAGCTGACAGAGAGCAGCTTCACTGGTCTCCCCCTCTATTTAAAGCTCCAATGTATTTGATGAGCTTTTGTAGCTAAGAAGTGCTGTTAACTTAGCTCTAAGCTAAGCTCTCCTGATATTTCACAGCCATAATTTTTAACTTCTACTACATATTTTCATATTTTTATCTCTACTTCCTTATCAGATTTAAATATGATACTGAGAACAAGGTTAGAGCACTGCAAAGCTGCCACTTTGACATACTGCAAACAAGGATACATCTCATTTATTGTATTCGAAGAAGAAAAATAACTATTGGAAAGCAAATAATATCCAGTTATGACTGGAATTTTGTTATACCTAGATCTCGTAATTGCCATCCAAATGTCTGCTGGTTTACTTCATTAGTCTGTCCCTAAAACAGCCTAATAGTGGTAGCTTCCAGTGTAGATGCACTGGAATAATATATGGTATAGTATACTTCAGTGGAAAAACCTTCTAGTAAGAAAGCTCTTCCTAATCCTCCTTAATTCAATGTTTAGTTTGTGCCTTGAAGCATGACTGTTGATAACCTTCCTGTAAAAAGTCCTTATGTAACTACGAGTATTTTTATTAATTACACAAATGTCTAAAATGGACCTTCTTGACCCTGAGATGAGCTCAGCTGGTCAGAGCATGGTGCTGATAACACCAATGTTGTGGGTTAAATCCCCGTGTGGCCCATTCTCTTAAGAGTTGGACTTGATGATCCCTGTGGGTCCCTTCCCACTCAGAATATGCTGTGATTCTCAAACAGCAGACCTCGCTAGCTCCAGATGATGAGAATTTTTGCCTAGATTGTGTCATGGTCCTAGACTTACTAATTCTCCAGTGTTCTTTTGGAAAATGTTTTTTTCCCCACCATTTCCCTGGAGCTTGGGGAGGCTGATGGGAGCTGTACTCTGTGGCTGCACTCCTGAGCTGTGCAGACAGCATGCATAGCCAGCCTGGCAGGGCTGGGTTAAGGATCTTGAACCTTGCTGAACAAAATAATTTTTGTTCTTTTGCTTCTTTTTATAAAGAGGAAAGGGTTAGTCTCAGTCAAAGCTTTTCCCAGCACATCTTGCTGGCTCTGTGGGACTTTGTTACCTGTATTTTTAGTTTTGCTTATAACTGGTATTTTCTAGTTGTATCATTCTGGTGTTTTTGTTTTTGTTTTTTTAGTCTTGAAGAAGGAACGCTGTCACATGCATGGAGTTGTGGAAACAGGCAGGAGTCACGGTGATGATGTGCAGCCTGTTAATTACTTGTCATTACTGACATTCTGTGCAGGTACAGCACCACATGCCGCAGTCCCGTGCCTTCCTCCTGCCTGACTGCACATTGCCAATTGCCAAACATTAGTATTCCAGTGTAAAGCCCAGAACTTGTCTGTGAATGCCATTAGAACTGGGTCACTAACAGAAGGTGCGTGACAGATTCACATGCAGAACAAGCAAAGCCATTTCCTTCGTCTCGTACAGAGCACAAATACTGAGAGGGAAGGCTGGGTGTACAGTGTGAGTGGAATGACAAATGACAGGACGCAGTGATAGACTTGTTTGGTGGCATTAGTGATGCAGTTCTGCCTTGGAAACAGTGGAAGCAGGTGATCAGCTGGGCTATGTGTGGCAATGATTTTGCCAAATGGTCAAATTTAATAGGGATTCAAATGATTAAGTATTTCATTTTGAAGAGGAAATTCTCTTGCTCAGCAGACTGACTTCTACTATTTAGCATTTTCTATTCTGTTTGGAATAAAGAGGTTTTAACCTCACAGCTTCAGTCTGCATATCTCTCTTCCAGCTCCAGGAATTATTGCTGTAGCTGTGTGTTCAGCAGTCATAAAAACGTTGCAGAGGAATTTGTCATTCCAGAAAACACGGACTGAGTTCGAGTAGGCTGTGTTCCACCTTACCAAAGTCCCTTTAAACCTGCTAGAGAAGAATGGAAGGGAATATTTCCTGACAGTATCATTGCAGCTGCCTTCTGAATCAGAAGAGCATGCTGAGACCTTTTTTATAAGGAAAAAACCCAAGGTGGAAGCCAGGGAAAGGGAATATCTGGAACTGCAAAGAGAAACTGCGTTAGCAGTATCAGCACATGAGCTACACAGACTCTGTGGTGCCCTGCTCTGTGTTAGTCACTGTAGATAACCTAAGAATCATCCCCTTTATAAGCCTTCATTAATTACTCTTCTGTCTTTTTTTGATGTGACAGAAGATTTCTGGAGACAAACATCATGAGCATGGATGTGGCACCACACCACGCTCTGCCTCATTCATCCGTACCCCTTTCCCTGCCAAGCCTCTCAGGATTTGTTCGCTTTTACTTAAAGCTGGAAACAATAAGTTCAGAAAACTAGCTCGTATGGAAAAGAAAAATCAGGTCACTCAGATCTGCAGATCTCAGATCAGGTCTGCAGATTCAGGTCATATTCAGTGACATGTTTAAATGGAAAAAAATATGGGAGACTCAGTAAGATGAGGAGTATTTTTCCTATTCTGTTAACATGAAACCTCACTGTTCTTTTGTTTCAAAAAATATTGGAAAGACATTTTGAGTCCAAAATGCTAAACAGGGATTAAACAGAGAAGGAAATGAGCCAGAAGCAAACCAAACACAATCTCTTCACAAATAAAATGTCCTGTTAACTCCCAAATGGCTTTTTGATTTAGAGAAATGAAAGTTATTTTTAATTTTTAAATTAAAATACAGAACCACCAGACAATTATTTGCAATTCTGTCTTAAACGACCATCTGAAGATTTGCTTCTGACATGTTTATTTGTTTCATGTTAGACAGGTAACGTTATCCACATCCTCGCTGTGACTTTCCTTCCTGCCTGCATGAATTCCTTTCTGGCACATGAAGCGAACAGGTGTGAGCCAGAGCAAGGTGTCCCACAGGCCATAACCAACAAATAACTAATTGGCACCTATGCTGCAACAGGGCAAAGATCCAGCCAAATTATGATGAGGCACTGTGCCATCCTAATAGACGCACATTAACAAGGACGCCAAGATTCCATAAATTTGCATTACTTACATTTAGTTAGAGCAGGATTCCCAGATGGGAAGTTCCACATGGTTGTCCATCCTGATCATATACAATTATGATGGAAAAAGACCTTTCTGACTAATCCAGCATCCTGAAATAGTTTCCAGCAAGCATTTAGACATTAATAATTACTTAAAAATACTCCCACTCTTCTACCTCAATAAATCATTGGAAAGTGTATTTTTGTTGTATTTGTACAAAATGAATAAAAAATTTATACAATTAGATTTCCTGGTTGAAGATGTATGAGCCTTTTCAGCTTGGTAAAAAGGAAAAATAAGTTATTTTTTCTGCAGCAGCAGCAAGATTCCTGACTATGTAATAGTGAAGTAAAAACCCCAAAACTTTGAAGCTGCTTTTGTGAAAAATGAATACAGAAGCTGGTAACTTTAACCCTCAAGAAATAATTTGCAAAGAGAAAAATGCCAAGAGGGTGTGAATTCTTGAGATGAAACACAAGATGATGACATTCTTTTCTTACTACTTGAGGTAATGAATCTCTGAAGGTTTATGTTTTCTACTAAGAAGATGGTGAATTACATCTTAATCCAGATCCTAAGAAGTGGAGGAGCACAGCTGGTGAATGTTCTCCCGCTGCTCGGAGTTCCTGTGGAGGCATGCAGGATGCCCAGAGGTTCTCCACTCACCCGGCACTGCAGGCTTGGGGCTTGAATCCCATCAGGTCCTACTGGAGGAACTCCCTGGCATTTTTCCAATGTGACTGCCTATGTGTAAAACCTCCGGGAAGGTCCTGCACTCCCCCGAGATTTTTGGGGACAATTAAGAATTTACTGACAGGGAAGCTGGGTTCTGCTGGACATCTGAGCTGATCTCGGATCACAATGACAGGGACAGGATGACGCACAGAAAGTTCTGAATACGAAGGAAGAGCTTTACTCCGTGGGTGAGCACACGCTTGCCCACAGAGATCGCGGCGTGTCCCTCCCTCCCTGTTGGTGTCCCGGGGCCGCCCGGGTGCCATCCTATGCCTCCTGCTCTGGGGAGACCCTGCTCGAGCGGGGAGGCTGGAGCAGA
>VYXF01006138.1:556295-573121 GCA_013397295.1 Polioptila caerulea | reverse complement strand
AAAAAAAAAAAAAAAATTCATGCTGCAAATAGAGATCCTCCTAACTGATGACAACACCAGATTAAATTGTGTCTTAGTCTCTCTTTGTCATGTATATGAACAAATAGTGTTTTAATTTAACATTCCACTGCTTTTTACTATATTTTATTTTGCCAGCAATCTCTGTCTAACTACAGATGGTTTCACTACTGCTTCTATTCAGGTCATATCTGTGATCTATAAAAGAATCCTGGGGAAAAAAAAATTAGTGTTGCTAAAGCAGATTCCTATTGTGTTTTCTGGTTTCATACTTCTTTTTGTGCAAGATTTGTTATTCAAGTGATCTTTAACAGTTATGATCAAGTCTTAAAATTGTATTACCCATCTGTAAGCAGCCATTCAATGTCGGATTAGAAAATCCCCTTGAGCTCACCTGAGTGATTCTCCACCAATTCTCCTCCAGTTTGTGAGTTACTTTTTCACTTTCTTTTTAAGCAGCTTCATTTGAAATAAGCTTTGGAATAGCAATTGGGTATGGATTTCTTTCCTCTGGCCTCCTTAGTCTTGGGACAGTTTTTTAAGGGCAATATCTCATCCTGGACCAAGAGATACTTTTATTCGAGATTGTACTTCAAACTTAATGAACCTTAACATTTTTCTTTGGAAATTACTTTTTGCAAAACAAGATTAGAACTCAGCATCATTGATGAGTAAGTAATTTTTATACAGCACACACATTTTAATGCACTATTATTGTCCACTTGATAAACTTTGCATTTTCAGCTATTATTTTAATTTAAAATATATTTTATTTGTGCCTTAGACATAGAAAAGTCTATATTGTTTTTAATATTAATACAGATAACATCTCTTAGGTTTTCCAACTCAACCTGGAGGTTCCTGTCTGAAATATATAAAATCAGATGAAACTTTCTCCCTGGTTCTATTGCTATGAAGTAATTGTGTAAATTGAATGAACTTAAAACTTATCACTGGGTTTTGTTCATCTCTGTCCCTAAAAAACCAGGGAGTTTACATTCTAAATAAAAATTAATTAGATTGTAACATTTTAACGGGCATTAAACAGAGTTTACACAGGTATAGGTGGGTATTTTATGTTGGTTTGCTCTTTCCCTGTGAACGAGACAATGAGACAATGTCATGTGCACAAAAATCGATACAGTTGGAGATCTGAAAGCTCCAAAGTGAGCATCAGTGTTGCAGGGAATGAAGGTGCCCTGCAGAATCCTCTGGTAGGTCTCCTTTTTATAGCCAATATGAAATCATAGGTTTCTTTGCCTGCACAGATTAAATTGCAGCTCTTTCTGCTGCTTGCCTGGTTCCAGGAGCAGCTCCCATTCGAGTCTGTCTCACAGTGTAGTTGTGCTAAGAGGTGTTTTCTGTGTAATAAATACTTGAATAAATCCGTGAGGAACTGACAGACAGGAAAAGTTTGGTTTGCTGATGCTGTGGGTTAGGGTCTTTAGCAAATCTAAACATGCACCTCTATTTAACCATGTAAAACCTAATAGACATGAATAGAGAAATGAGTATTTGATAACACAGGATGCTAAAGAGAACTTGCAGTCATCCTAGTCAGTGATGTTGGGACACATCACATGCTTGGCACATCTTTTGAGTTTATTGAAAGAAAATCTTCAGAGAGATGGTGTTTTGATGTCTTATAAAATCAAATTTTATTACAAATCCCGTTTTTGGGGAGGTCATATTTCTTTTAATCATTACAGCATATGGGTAAGGATGATGAGTTATGGAGTTGTTTTGTTTTATCTGGCCAGGAGTTAATTTCCCTGCTCAATACAACCTTTTAATGTTTGCAGTACTCATGCTAGAAGAGCAATGATAAAGGAATGATGTGGTCTTTAATGCTCAGTGTCTTTGTTCAGACTGGTTTTGTTGTCAGTGCTGCTGAGCCTCGTGTGGGGTTTGGAGTCTTGATAGATTGATAGTGATTTCTTTGAGCCTCTGTGAAGTCTGATACAGACTTTAGAGGCTCTGTTTCTTTTTCTTCCCTTGATAAACTTCATTTGGCTTTAGGCATTTATGAGCTGAATTCAAGAATTACTCTTCCCTTTTGGCCGTTGGGGAGATCTTGAAGTAGGGTTGAATACTTTGTTTAAGCCATTTATGTTTTCATGTAAGGACCAAACATGAAAACATTAAATATAATTCAATCATCAATTACCTTCTAGACTGTGATTCCATTCGGAATAAAATGATTCTGCATCTCAATGGGCCTCAGAAAGGGGCTAATAATGTACACAGTCATAAATATTTATTTTAACAAGCTTTTTCATGTGATCCTGCAGCTGGGACACTTCACAACAAAGTTAGCAGCACTGTCTTCCTTGATGAAACATTAAATCTTATAATTCATTCATTCTAATCAAACACACTTTGTGTTTTTTTTCCTGAAGAGTTAACAAGAAAAGAAATGTCCTCGAAGAACAAGATAAGGAGGGTGTATCTGATAGCATAGGCTTCTGACACTGGGTCTTTTAGGGAACATTCCTTTTTTTTTCCTTGTTTGTTTGTTTTTTTTTGGTGGGATATTTTAGCACAATTTTGAGTTTGTAACTTTTCTGTCTTCTGTTATAGTGCAGATGAGTGTACAGAGGGAGCTGTAGGTATTCAGAATGGTAAATGTGTGCATGATGTGTTGGAAACATCACTGTGGCAAATAACACTTGGCTTTGCAGTCATTTTGAAAACTTGATATTGACACTAAGTTCAGTTTATATGTTTACTGTTGTAGGAATGTTGGAATTTATAGCAAGGTTCTTCAAATAAATCTACAGAGAAAAATAGTGAACTCTCTTCTCTCTTCAAAATACTGACACTTTAATGTAATGCAATACATTCTGTAAAGCTTTTCTCTGTTGTTGATGTAGTAAACCAATATATTATAGCCCCTCAGAGGCTATGTTGATTTACTGCAATTTTCCTTGATTCTGCTGTCTCTGCCATTTTTCAGGGTGCTGCTGGCAAGTACATGAGTTAAGTAGATACAGTTAAAAAGAGACTTACTTGCAAATTCTTATTTAGGCTACAATTTTGGTCACATGTGGCTCACCCCAACTTCCTGGTAAACTGCTGGCCCTCTCCTCTCCATGTGTAATGCCCAGACTAGAAAGTTAAGGCAAATTCCAGTGCTAAATACTAAAGCATAAATACTATGATTCCATTGCACTAATTGCTACTTACATGGATAGATATTCGGTCTGTGATCTGTTATCCAGGCCTTTCATTTTCAGTGTATGTTAGAGTATATTAGAGCAGGCCTAATGACAGGATCAGATTTATCTTTCATTAAGGGTATGCACACAGATTATATAAAGTGATGAGGAAAGGCTGAGAAGAAAAAGAATGCTTCTCAGATATGCACACAGCCCTGACACAACAGGCTTTTATCTTTTAAAGGACAAACAGTACTGTGTTAAAAAATAGAAAATGCAGCTTTCAATGTTGACTATTTTTGGTGCTTTCAAAAAATTCAGAAAGTATCAAGTCACCCTCAAGTTACATGGCTCATTGGTTATCTTCCTTACAAGAAGGGTGTATAACAGTGAGTTCTTTGCCAGTTTATTGTAGTTAAATTTTCATTCTTCTCTCCAACAGTTTGCTAGGATTCACTTCCAGATGACCTCAGGTTGTTTTGCTCATTAGGCTTCATAAAAAAGGTTTCTCATTTTTTTTCGTTAATGGATTTCCTGTTCATAGAAAACTTTTGTGTAGATTCCCCACCCCCTGGCTAACAGTTTAACATGTTTTGACCTGCAGACTTGAATATTTGTCAGTCACAACGAGGTGTTTTTGCTTGTTGTAGAGATTGTGAGGCAGTTGGATTTAATTGTAACACAGTTACATGCAAGGAAGTGTCCTTTGCATGATCTGTTACATCTTAAATATAGGCCATAAAAACAGGGCTTGAAAAGTTTTATCCCAGCATTAGTCTGATGCTGATGTGTCAGTCTCGCTGACTTTGTGAAGCTTCACCTGGCAGTGGAAGCAAAACACAAATCCACACTTGAAGTATTCACCTGCCTTCTGTAGATTAAAGACCTGTGCTGCTCTCTTGCAGCACCATTAAATGAACAATGGGGAAACAAAAGAGCTTCTGACAATCCTTGTGGTGGTTTATGTGCTTGTTCTTTTATTTCCTGCTTTAATTGCTTGGAACTTTCCCTGTGCAGTGAGGACTGAGAAGGATCCTTGTAGCCTTGTTCTGAAATTCCCAGATCAGGATTTTAGCAGGGGACATAGTGATCAGGCAAATTGAGAAGCACGTTTGGCTGCTTGTCTTTTGTCTGCATCTCCTGTGACAATCTGGTTCTCCCATTTAGCTGAATGTGATAACCCCAATGTGAGATTTCAGGCAAGAGGAACAGACTTGGGCGTTATTCCAGTATCAGAACTCTTCTAGTGATTTTTTTCTGTGCAAGTCTGGTAAGTGATTGAGCTGAGAAATGCAGAGTCTCTTGATAGTCAGGAGAAGCTTTTTTGGCCATTCTTCTTCATATCCTGCTATTTCAAGTTATGTGAGCAAACTTCTGTGTACCCTTGTAGGGAGTGATAGCAATAATCTTTGCCTAGCAAATCAAGATTATGTGATGCTTTTGTCTTCTGCCCTAAGCTTTGCAGGAATCAGCTGGCTGTTTGAACCTGATTTTTAGCTTGGGGCAAAAGCCACAAGCCCAAAGTAAATTAAGTTCTTTATCTCCTTTGAAAAGAAATGAATGGAGAGAGACTCACAGTCCTTTTCACACGGTGTGAGCAAAGTGTTACGTGCTTGCTAATGCTTTCATCTCTAGGGTTGTAAAATTTTTTTCTTTTGAAAAGTGGAAGTGGAGTTCTTAAAATTATGGCAGTTTGTTCTGTGTAATGTATTCTTTAACCACTTGCTCTTATAGATTAATTTAGTAGCTTGAAAGCATGTAAGCAAAATTTTGCTCTATTGCTGCAAAGAGTTTCTTTATTCATCGGTTTGGAATGTTGTGTAAGATTTTTGTGTTCTTTGTATGCATTGCTTTGGGGCAAGGACAGGGAAAGATCTCTTCCTCTAGGTTTTTACTTCCTTGTTTGAGAGTGGTAATGTAATCTGCTGCTATTTCCATGCAATTCATCTGTGATCTGCAATATCCAAGCAGGGTTTTGATGGATGAGTGAAGTAAATTGCAGTCTTATGAAAGACAGCTCTATTGTTACCAAGCTAAAACTTTCCCTCTTCATTGTTTTGCTGACACAATATGGGCACAGCTCTTAGAAAATGAAATTTTAAACTGGCTGTGTTGCACTTAGCATTTTTTAAAACATAATAGACTGTCTCAGAACAGTGCATTTTTTAAAACTTTTAAAATATCTATTTGAAAAGTGATTTAAACAGTATATAAACTGCAGAATGTGATTGGAGGCCCTTTCTTCCAGACATTTAACACTTATTTAGTCTTCTGAATATTTCCCAAGTTTTTAATGTGCTTAACAAGAAAAGGGATCATGAAGAGGGTTCCATATGTAATATGTACCAAATCCATCTTGTCTAGAAGACAGCCTGGGTTCTTTGGTGAGTGTGGGAAGCTGTTTTTACGTTTCTTCTATCCCTTTCTTATCTCTGTGGTAGAAGTTTTGGCGGAAAGCTGAACCTGGGGACAGCTGTCACATGGAATGGCTTTTTGAGAAGTAGCTTATGCCACTGGGCTGACCTCAAGGGTGTGTGTAGGCAGGGGCTGTAGCTGATCAGATCCTGTGGTAGGAGTAGGTGTGCCCTTCAGCTGGGGAACTTTTGGTTAGATATTATCAGATCTACAAGACTCTAACTGTACTGTAACTCAAGAAGACACATTAAGAATTTGTAATTATTTTTTGCCAATAGAAAGAGACTGTGCATAGAGGGAAAAGGGGAAGGGGTAGGGAAGTGGGCACATTCTTTGCCTGGTAAGCATTGTCTGTATATTGTGTGGAGAAAGAGAGATGTAAAATACAGAAGGTGCTTGTAACATGAACTTAAAGTACTTTTGTTTGACTTCAGTGCCTTTCCTTACCTTCCTTATCTTTATACCTGGTGTCCCAAGTGAATGAATGTCCTTATTTAGTTGCAGTTCACTGAGAATGGTTGGTGAGAGGTGTGGGGGTGTGTGTCTGTGTGTGTATTGAAGGGGAGGTGAAAATGCACCTGCAGGGGAAAACCCAAAACAACAAACCAAATGAAACCTCCAAAACACCAACAAACACCCCCAAAACTTTGAACAAAGAAGTCCCAGTTAGAACACTTCACTTCGAGTTAGTCTTTGACCTTTTAATTTTAACTGCTGCTGATGTGCATGGGGCCTTTCAACACATGATTAGTTTCAGGGAGGTAGCTGGACACTGAAGGATGCTGGGAATATTTGGAATTGAAGCATGAGAAGTGTGAGAGGGTAGGCTGGATGAAGTTCTTAAGTAATTTGTTTGTAACCTGGAGTGCCTATGTTTGTGGTTGTGGGTTTTTTTTTTGTTTTGTTTTGGTTTTTTTTTAGGTGTAGTAATTTCAGACTGTCACAGTTGGTAAACATGTGCTAGATTTCAGACATTACAGCCATAGGATAGGCCTTATTAAGAGTGTCTGCATGCTTCTGTATGTCTTCTTGCAGTCATCTACACAAATATAACCACGTTCTGCCATCCTGAATAGAAACAGGACAGACTCTCTGCCCTTGGCCTCTGCAGCTTTCAGAGTCCCCTGTGCTGGGGGACTGCTAATGCTGCAATTTAATATTATTTAGCTTACTTGCAAGTACAGAGAGAAAGACAGGTAGATGGCTTTTCAGCTCTCCAAATGACAGAAAAGGAGAAGTACAGGCTGCTGCAAACAAAGGACTTCAGCACCTTTGTGGGGAAGGTCAGAGACAAATGAAAATGTGACACTCTTTGCTCCAAGATATGTACAAGGAGCCATAAGATGTAAACAGTTTCTCAGCTGAGCAGTTTTCTCTATCTCCCCCAGGTCACTTGTTTGTGAGTCCCTCCCCACCCTTGCACCAACACAGCTGTTTGCAGCTGGGTGAACTGGGTGAGAGAGCTGACCTGCTCTGGTACCCAGCTGTCTCTCCTGGTCTGCTTTAGACACTGTGGCCACTCGAAGTCTGACCAGAACCAGAGGAGAAATTGTATCCACAGCAGCCTGGGAAGGGTGCACCCCTGAAGCTGATGTGAACCAAAGCATTGCTGTCCCTCAAATAATAACAAAGTTATTCAGTATTGTGAAGTGCCAAAAGATTTCATGATTAGAAGGAGATGGGGTCTAAGAAAGGTTGAGAATGAGTGACTCAGAGCTAAATGAGAATTCTATTTCAAATCCCAAATCAGTTTTGTTTTTGTTTTTGTTTTGTTTTTTTTTTTTCATATAAAATCACTTTATTCATCTCCTTCCCCTCCCTTCCCCTTGAGGTTTTTAAAGTGTGTAGTCCTGGTCTGGATTTGACAGCTTGAGGCATAACACTGTAGACTGAATAGATTTGAATTAATGACTTTAGAAATAGATTTTGACTGGAATCTGCAAATTTTAATTAAAAACCCTAACTGGTAAACTAGTTTTTGATTTAAACATAATTTAAAACTATGTTATATCGTGTGGTCATGTATCACGCAGGGAAAGTTTATTTTCTGCCTCAGATGAGATTTTTATGAGGATAAGCATGGCTTGAAGTGCTGAATAGCTAATGAGAGGCATTTGAAATAAAATGGAAGAGTCCATTAAAGCAAGTTGAATGTTTCACACTGCAGAGAAGGGAGAGCTTGAACAGTTCATCTGTGTGGGCTATAATGGAAAGTGTCACATCTTCAAGTCCATGTCTGATAGCAAAGCTTGTTGTTCTTCTTTGGGTGTGGAATGAGAGTTTGACACCTCCAGAATAATGAAAAGCATGAGGAAAGCACTGTGGCTGTGCTTGACACTGCTCTGCCTACGCTATTTTGACTGAAATTTTGCTGTATGCTGTGAAAGGAATTCACAAGTGTGGGAGTGTTTCTGACAAATACATGTCTAATTTTGTTTGTAGTAATAACAAAGACATGACACAAAGGCTGATCGTTATCCTAGTTATTATTTAATTATGCATATGGTCTTTGTGGAGCTATAACTTATAATAGGAGTTTTGGGTTGCAATAGACATTGCAACAGTTTCTTTGTAGGTATATTACTCATAGGCTGGATGGAATAAAGATTGAAGAAGATTGGAAGAAAGTACTTTTGCTTTAGCAGGAAATAGCTTTAAGCAAAGTTGAGCCTGTTTTTTCAGTACCATTTGCTCCTAAATACTGGAAGAGAAAAGAACTGCTGTTGCATAATTGCATTTTTCTGGTATTAATGGTATTTCTTGCAGCAATGATGTTCAAGGACCAGGCTTGACAGGGACCTTGTGATGTGCTTTCTGTGCAGCTATGGGGCACCAAAGAGGGGGATTTACAATGTTAAATGTTGTTTTCATTTTTTTTTTTGTTTTCCCTTTCTTTTTTGGGGTGGGGTGCGTTTCTTTATATATCTTTAAACAATCTGCTTTATGCTTTGGAGAGTGCATGTTGCAGACAGGGGATTCTTGGCTGTCATTAACAAAGTCCTGCATGATTTTCTTCCTCCAGGAGATGATAATGGAGTCCACTCCGCTGCGTTGCAGGAAGCTCAGCAATCCTGACATCTTTTCATCTGCTGGGAAAACCAAGCTCCACCGTCAGCTAAGTCAAGATGACTGCAAGCTCCGAAGAGGAAGCTTGGCAAGTTCTTTGTCAGGTATGCCATTTTGTAAAGGCAATATGACACTTGGTTAGTGTTAAAGATGCAGCATTTTTGCCTAACAAAAGATCCTGGTAAGTCACTGGTAAGGTGACCTCTTGTTAGCAGGGCGTACAAAATTTTATGTAAAAGAAAGATGCAAAAAAGAAATATCAGTAGAAAACAGTGAAAAAGCCTGGCTTTAGAGTGAAATTTTGTGTATTGCCCAGAGTGGAAAGTTAAAAGCTAAGATTTAATATGCAAAGTTAAAGAATGGAGTTGTGGAACTTTAGGTGACACATTGGTGTATTCTTACCCCTTTTAACACCAGCACTGAATGAAAGCTTGCCCACTTTGCCCTTTGTTTCTTACTGGGAAACTGACTTTTTATATCATGTTTGAATTACTATTTCATTTCTTTTTGGCTTCAAAACCACTATAGGCAGTGGTGATTCAAAGTAAAAATCTTGCTTACTAACTTGATGTTTTTTTCAATTTGTGCAAAATTGTTTTTTTCTTGTGAACATAATATTCAGCCTTGTAATTGAATTTAGTTTGTCAGCTGTGGAACCATGGAGTGAGCATAGGCAAGTAATTACCCAAAATTGGACCAAGTTCAGTAGTTTTCTTTTTTTCAAAGACTTTGGTAGTGGGCTAGGGGATGGTTTCACAACTGTTTAAAACTGATATCAGAGTCTGTGGTGCTGGAATGGGGCAGAGAGCTGCATGATCAGTCTAGAATGAAAGAGCTGATATGCCTGAATGCCACTGTTATTCTGTAGGGTTAAGTTGCAGCCCATTTCCTCCCTAATTAGGCTGTTTGCATCCGGTCCTATTTGCATGTTAGTGCAAGAACTGGAAGAGTTGAAGATTCTCAGGTGAGAGGGAAAGAGGAAGAAGGTGAAATCACCTTTTTTGGCATCAGCATCCTGTCATGGTCCCTTGTCTTTTATCAGAGGAAGAGAAATATTTTCATGTTTGAGGTGTTAGGTGTAATAGGATTAAAAGCAGTCAAGTACATATGTTTTACTTTGGCTTGGCCTTGGCTTAGTGTTCTATTTGTAGTAAGTGGATAGTTTCTGAAAAATGGAAACATTCATAATGTTTTGTATGTTTCTGTATATCCAAGGTAGGTTAGTCACTAGAGGAGAACAGAACTTTATGAACTACACAGCTGCTGACTGACTGCAATAGCCTAAGTTAGAGTTAGTACTGTAGCTTTTTTTTTTTTTCCTTTGAGTAGAAGAAAGCAATGTAAATAGGAGGAAGCAGGAAAACTGCAAGGTCTGTTCTCTTTTAAAAATATTTTTTCTGCTTGGAGATTGAAAAGTAATTAAGATGAATCAACAGGTTCTGGAGAATACAGAATTTTTTATTCTGAAATTACAATCTACTGTACCTGATTCAGGCAAGGGTAAAGAGCCCCAACAGGATGCATCTGATCCAACTGGATAGGAAAATGTACAGGTTTAGATGTATATTTTCAGTGTGGGTGTTTGGAATGTGTGTAGAATTTGAAGTATGACAGGGAAAGGCTTTAGCTTAAAGTTCCATCTGTAAAATATTTCCAACTAATTTAATTTTTGCCACAGAATCAAATAGGTTTGAAGAGTGTAGATGACTGTACATACAAACTGATTGGCTGGGATTTGACTCTTGATGGAATTCTGCCCTCCTGGGTTCAAGTTTTGTGGAACTAAAAGGAGATATTGATAACTATATCTTATAGAGACCTAAATAAAGTTATTCTTGTCCTCAAGCATGAATTTAGACTGATAGATAATTATATTATTTGACTTGCTATTATAGGATATCTTTGTTAATGCTGTACAGAGATAAATATAGCAATGTACATTTTTGTAGTTTTAGGTCTCTGCAGACAAGATAAATTGTATTTATACATTATCTTGAAAATGATCAAGCCATGAAAATTATGTCCACAGCTGTAAGCAGCTTGAGTGGGACCAGGAAGGGGGTACTGATATGTTGTGTCTCTGTTTGCTTGACAAGGTTGAGCCTGCTCATCTCTCATACACTTTGACTCATTCTGTTTGTGTATACTTGGCCTATTGCTTGTAATTATCACAGAAAATTGATGTTAACAAGTTAAGAAAAGAAAAAAAAACCTCACCACTTCCACTCCCTGCCCTCCCTCCAGCATCATGGTTGGTCACATTATGTGACAGTCTTCCAAATATTGCAGCCACTGTTATGGAATGAATGTATTAATTCATATCTAGTTCTAAGGTGCAGTTGAATTTGTAAACAGCTTTCTGCCTCTGAGAGAATAAGTCTTTTTCTGCAGCATATATGTGATTAAAGGGGTAGCCTTCCTGCTACTTCAATAAATGTCTCAGTCCCCTGTGATTCTTGAGCATGTAGTAATCCATTGACTGCAAGAATCTTTACTATGCTTGTAAGAGGCTGTGTTATTTAGTCCCATAGTCCTAATTTTAAGGAAAAGAGGTATTATCCACTTCCATTTTTCAATGGGGAAATTGAAGAACTGGGGTTGACTGACCAAACTTACAGAGTAAGTCATCTGGAAGCTAATAACTGAATGCAGATTCACAGACTTCTTCACTTATGTGTTTTTAACCACAGAAATATCTTTCTTCTCTTTTTTCTTTGTGGATGGCATTGTACATAAAAGGAAGCTGTCAAGCTCTGTGGAGTCAAAATATGACCTACTTTGACTTTGGTTCTTTCTCATTGCAGAAATTTACTGCTTGACATTTTTCAAAAACGAGTGTTGCATTGACTAGAGGATATGTCTTGAGCAAAAAAATATCCATCCATGGTTCAAAGCAAGACAATATTTAAACATACACTATATTATGTTACAGCTGCATGAAATGCAGTGCTCAGTGTTCTAGTGGAGGAGACAGTGGGGATGTCTAGATGACCAAGCTATTTAGAGGGGACAATTATTTTACAATTAGGAATGCATTTTCAAAAGAATTTGTAAAATTATATGCAAGAGATTTTACCTTCTTTTAGGGCAGCAAATGTTGTTTCCTTTTTAAGATGAGTGGAATATGGAAATTTATAAAGTGATAGTAGTCTGTTTTTACAAGGTTTTTGGATTTCCCATTATCTCATAATGTAAAGTAGATTTTTTTGGAAATTGTTAGTTATCAAACACAATGAATTTACTGGTGAGGTGCTCTTACAAGTTTTAACCTACCAAAATCTTGAAATCGCTCTTTTTATTAAATGCTTTTTCTTCACATGCAGTATTTGTTGTCAGTTTTGTATTTTGAACTTGCAGACTTGTTTAAAAACAAGCTGATGGTGTTTTGATTTTATTTTTAAAGGAAAACAGCTACTTCCCTTATCAAATAGTGTCCACAGTGGAGTGGGCCAGACGATATGGCAGCCTCCTGGAGACACCTCCAACCTGGTCCGCATGAGAAATCAGTCTCTAGGACAATCTGCTCCTTCACTTACTGCTGGTTTGGTGAGTGGCTCTGGGAGTACTCGTGGTGCTTTTGTGCTAGAAAAAGGGATGAGGTCCTGTGCTTTAGTTTTTACCTTGTTTTCCCAGCTCCTGCTCAGTGCAGCATTTTGTTCCTGTGGGACCTTTTAGGCTACAGGGTGAGCTAGGAAGAGACTGTGTTCATCCTGCTTTAGACAGAAAGGAGGAAAAGGTGTGTGTTGAATTATTTCTTTCTGGGGACATTTCTTCTCAACACTGCTTCAGTTGCCTGATGCCTGAAAGAAATATCATTGGAAGTCTGGGAGATGTGAGCATGGGAACCCAACCATTTCCAACAAATTTAATTGGGAAGCAGCTTTCTGGATATCTGCCTCTGCCTGTTTCACTAGGGAGTAGCTAGGGGGATGAATCTGAAAGGGATAACTGTCCAAGGAATTAAAGAGCTGGAACTGACATATGCTCTTCTTTGTGGTTTTTGTCAAAAGGTTTTGGTAAAAAACCTTTGGTAAAATCTTTTTGAGGAATGTTGCATCTGCTAAGTGAACATTTTCTAAGAAAAGAGTGTGCTCTATGGGGACACACACTCAGGTGGCTACAGTCAAGTCTGAACTGCACACAAAAAGGTTTGTATATTATCTATAAAAATCTAAAATCAGTGATGTGTGAGGAGAAGACAAATCCAAATGTAGGAAAAGACAGATATTTGTGAGCAGGCATATATGCAACAGAAATTATCAGTAAATAGATTAAAGCCAAAGTTGAATTTTTTTTTTTTCTGAACATCTACAGAGTTATTTGTTTAACAAGTTTTACTAAAGTGAGGAATTTTGGTGAGTGCTACTTACAGTGCTGCAAGTAACTGGGTAAATTTAAGTTACATTGTAAGACTGTTAAGAGCAATGACCCCTTAAGTAAAAGGGTTGTACCTTTGATAAAGCCCTGAGAATTTTTTGGAGGGTTCCTAGACAGTTTGGCACCACCAGGCTATGAAAGGAAACTTAAATCTTTAAGGTTCAAAAAGCCACACGTTTGTGTTACAACTAATTTTGATTTCACAATGAAGTAATTGTAGTCTTGACATTTTCAGACATGTTACTACATTGAAATTCTCCTGATTTGATTTAATTGTGTTGCATCTTAATTTGGTGCCTGTTCAGTGTTTGCCTTTAATATATGCTCTCACCAGTGCTTCTGAATTCAATGATAACAGGAAGGGAGAATGCTCACATAAATTTGGCTATAAGTATTTATCTGATAGGGATTAGAAAAAATAATATGTTAAAACACAGGCCTGTTCTCTAGAGGCAGATAAATGCCTTGAAGCCTCATAACTTAGGTTAATGAAAATAACTGTGCTTTAAAACAAAGCACTAATTCTCAGATATTTAATTTGGAGTACTAGGTTGTTGCTTAACAGCTGTGTGCAGCTCAGCAGATGTTTGCATGTTACAATTCTGCATATTACTCATAGTATACACTGTGTTTTCAGTTTGTCATGGCAGTGTTTGTGCTGTCTATCAAATGTTCTGATATGAAACACGATGCCAACGAGTTATTTTAAAATAATTTAAAATTCTCTGTTTCCTAAGTCAGGCAGAGAAATTAATCTCTAAATCCTGTTTTTGTCCCTCTGTGCTGGTGTTCAGGTGTTGAAGGGTATGGTGACTTTCCTATCTCTGTGTATTCTATGATGGGCTGTATGTTCATTACAGTTGCAGTTAATTAAGCCTAGACATTACAAATTTTTATGTGAAGTGGGTTTCAAAAGCAGAAACTAAAGAACATCACAAGATGAACACCTAATTAAATGCAGTCAGTCCTGGGATCTTGGAGCCAGTTACATGTTTGCAGCTGTTTTAATATGCTTGTGGTATTGAAATACGTTTCACAAATTAGAATAGCAAAAGGTCTCTTGCTAGTATAATTAATCTCCTTTGAAGGATAGCTCTATTAAGAGATGAGTAAGTTCAGTAATGCAGAGTCATTTTAATATGCCAGCCTTGACTGCTAGAGCATTTAATTCTTCTATTATTTGTTACAATACAGTAGTTGGAGAGCTAGAGAGAAGTGGAGTGTGATTTAGGAAAGCCAGGAAAGCTGTGTGCATTGTTTCTGCTCCCTCTTTCTGGCTCTGCAGGTATCAGTAGATTTTCCTTCACTAAATTGCTTTGTGGCATTCAGTAATGTATTTTTTTTTGCTTTCTAGCCACTACTAATCCTACAGATTGTTTACTGTGCTTAAATTGCATTCTTTTCCTCTTTAAAAATATTTGCAGGGCAAAAAGATAAGTTAACAATAGCAAATCTACAGAAATTAGTTTTCTGCTTCTGAATCAAGCCTGATAGCTAGGCTACTTATCAGCAATGACTCCAGAACTGGGAATACATCAAATTCTAACTTGCTAAACGATATAAACACGATTTATTGTTGGGCAGAATCTTTTGGCTCGTGCATGTGTGATAATCTGGATTAATGTGCCTGCACAGCAGTTGCCACTAGGCCCTTGACTTGAGAAAGAAGCCAGGGCAGAGTGAATGCTGAGTGCTGTCATTGTGGAATGAAAGGCGTTGATCTGATCTGTGTGCCTTCTAAATATATGTGAGGATTTCAGAGGATGACCTTCAGCTCATCATCTACCTTAAGACGAATGGCTCTGATCCCATGAGATTGAATTCTGCTGGGGAGTATCCTATTTAAGACTTTTCAATCCCTAAGATAGCTGAGGAAGTAATCAGAGGAAAACACATAAAGCATCATTGTGGGCATCTCAGTGGTATTTCCTGCTGTCAAGACCCAAATGCACTGAAAAAATTGAGTGCAGGGAATATGTATAGAGTGCACATTTAAGGAGCAGAAGGGTAATTTAATTTAATTTCTTAAGACTTCGGGGGTTTATCTGAGATCTTACATTGACATAAAAAGAATTAGACCTTGGACTGTGTAGTTTTAAGTTAATTTATAGAATCCTAGAATCCTAGAATCTGATGAGTTGGAAGGGACCCACAATGTGCAGAACACCCCAAGAGTCACCCCATGTGCCTGAGAGTGTTGCCCAAACACTTCTCAAATTCTGACAGCCTTGGTGCTGTAACTATTTCCCTGGGGAGCTGTTCCAGTGCTCAACCACCCTCTGGGTGAAAAACTTCTTCCTGATATCCAACCTAAACCTCTCCTGGCTCAGTGTCATCCTGTTTCCCTGAGTCCTGTCACTGGTGATGCAAAAGAGCAGTAATGTGGATGCACTCTCTTATGAAGAAAGGCATAAAGAGCATCAGGGTTTCTAAATTTTAGAAAGGAAAATGACCTTGTGAAGAGATGGTTGTGATTGTTGTAGAGGTAGATTGGGAGTGTCTTTCTTGCAGCTGGTAATTTTGACAAAACCCAGTGTGAATGAAACTGCCAGGAGCAATACCATAAGGTGCTGTTATTCCATATCTGAGCATTTATTGGTGGGCAAGGGGTGACTTTCCCCTCATGTTTGTTAAGGACAGGATGCTTTACTAGAGCACTACACTAATGCTGAATATGCTTCTTTATTTGTGGAGGTAGATTTTGTGTGTGTGTTTGTATGTGTCCCATGTCCTGGCCCCTCACAGAGAGCATCTCAAGCACTCTCTCCAGGGTTTTGTGAAAGAAACATTTGATAATGTGCAACCCATTAATTAGGACTACATCTCATATGCATTGCTCACCATCTAATGCCTGGAAAAGTATGAGTTGTTCCAGGAATAAGAAACTATGCATGCTCCTTCTGCCAACTGTGGCGATAGGAAAATGTTTGAAGAAGCCTGTCAGTGGAAACTGAGATATATTTGTTAAAGAGATTTTGAAGTACTTTTAAAAAATACTTACAAACTCTAATTTTCTGAATTGCTCCCAGTACTGAACTGAAACTTGTGGTACTCCTTAAACTGAAAAACTGGACATAATTTTTGAAAATGAGGTTGAGGATTTCAGCTGGATGGTTGCAGTTCTATTTAGTGTAAACTTTCTTCCTTATATTCTGTACCCCATGGGATGTGGTCAGAGCCACTTCTTCATCTTCAGACATGAAGGCTGCTGATTAAGCAGTTGGAGCTCTGTTAATCCTCTGTGCCAGACTTGTAAGATTTCCTTGCAGGGTCAGTCTCATCTTCACAGGATAATTTCAAATTACTTAGGGTTTTACATTTACTTTCAAACAGAGTGAAAGTTGAAACAAAGTGAAATAATTGCATATTCACTGTGGTTGTACACAGTGCCAGAGAGTTCATCTTTGCCTCATCTTGTTCTAGAAGAAATGGTTAAAAACCCAAGCCTCTTAGACTTTGAATAACTGGAGGGCAGAAAAACTCAAAGGCAAAGATTTGAAACAACTCTCAACTGAAGAACTTCCTCTATTGAACAACACTCAGCCTGATTTATTGCGGGCATTCAGTTCCCCAAAGCTGTGTGGGTTAGGCAATACTGAGTGGAATGGGGAGAATGGGTCATCCTTGTGATGCTGGGGCCTTGGCCTGGCTGCCCTGGGACCCTGCTAACAGACAGACCTCACACTGTGGCATGGTGCTTTTGGCTTCCAAGTTGGGGTGTGCTTTTTAAATGCAGGAGATAATATTGACTTTTTATTTTCTAAGTTTTTGGTCTTCCCCCTACCCCCCTTT
>VYXF01006138.1:529240-556248 GCA_013397295.1 Polioptila caerulea | reverse complement strand
TTTTTTTTTTTTTTTTTAATTTCATATCACATATATTGGGAATAAAATCAATTGTACCTAATATACAAACTTCCCCATAGAGCATATTTCCCCTGTGCAGGATACTGTTTATTAAAAAGAAAATTAAAATTTGTAATGTTCCTGGCTATGAGGAAGAGCAGCTACAGATACGAGTTAGTGAGTGAGATTATTACAAGGTAGGTAATTCCCTTTGAATTCACGTGGCAGTGGAATCCAAAGGCTGAGCTTTCTTCAGCCTGTGGAGGGGTCTGCGGAGCTGGGTTGCCATCTGCTGGTGTGCCAGGGGCTGGGGACAGGAATCGTGAGCTCCACGATCCAAGTGTTTTTGTCAAACGGTGTTAGAGATCCCGTAATCATTCGTGAGTTTGCAGCAGGGGTATGTTCTTTCCGGGATGATGTCCCACAGGAATCACTTGTCACTAACTGACCTTTTTATTTTAGCTGGAGTATGAATTCGCTTGGTAATGCCTTGTTGTGGTTTGCAGCATCCTTTTTCTGGTAACAGAGAGATGATGGTTGGGACATTTACGAAGAAAAGAAGATCTAAAAATATTATTTAAAAATATATTTTATTTGTAGCCGATTCTATAAATAAAATTGGGAATTTTGGGGTGGCTGCTGTGTGGGTTGCGCTTCGGCCTCTGGCCTGGTGGTGGCGCTGCAGCCCCGGCCGTCTCCGGAGCTGCATTTCTCGCCGGGAATGTCCCCGTGGCTCCTGGACGAGCCGGGCTGGGGACTGGGATGCGCTCCCGCAGCTAAGGGAGACCTTAATTCTCTGTTAGTCGTCAGTTCTGTGCGGGAATTAATAATTCAAGAGGCCTGGCCAAGCGCAGTGGAACCAGAAGTTCCAGCTTCCAGACCCCTCCTAGCTGTAAAGGGAAATTCTATCTCCACACCTCCTGCTTAGTCCCCAGCGCTTTAATGGGTTTCCTGTTTGTTATTTAGGATCTCTGCTTTATTCAGGCACTTGGGTAGTGGTTGTTAAACTCACCGGGATGGTCTTGGGAGGAATAGGGCTGGCAGTGGCGGGCAGACACCGGGTATTTAACAAATTAAACATTCATTTACAAGGTACCACATCTGCTCTCCCACACACTCTCTACCTCATTGCTCCTTATCTGTGCTGGCAGTGGGGTGAGTGCATAGAGCTTAGAATTCCACCTCCTCACAAAAGAATTAGATATAATCTCATTTTATTGAAAAATACAGCGCTACTTAAAAGGACAAAGCATTAATGCCAGTTGTGCATAGTGCTACCTCCTGCTGATTGCCTGGGTACTTATTACAAAAGCAGGCATTTGAATCTGATGGGAAAACTTCATTTACATTTGTGTCTTCTAAAACACACAGGTGCTCTTTTCCCAAAATGCTTTGTCATAGATAATGTTACTTTTAGTTTGCATTTTAGTGGTAGCATGTTGACTATTTAAATGTTGCTCAATACAGATGAAAATAGTTTTGTTTAAGAACAATCATGAAAGTCATAGGTGATAAATGCTATAAATTATTTCAAGGAGTAGGGAATGTTCAATACTTGACTGTACAAGTAGGATTTAATATTCCTATATTGGTAGAAAAGGAAAAGACAGCAGGAACTATGGCTGCATGAATGAAGGGATTTTATTACTGTATGAAGGCATGGAAATTGCATTTTAAATTGGCAGTTGTAATAACCTGAGACAGGAAGTAAGTGGATTTCCAAATTAAGACCATGTGTGAAGTCTAAGTTTATGCATACTAATCAGATATTTGCATGGACATACGCTGCAGAGTCTGTTGGTGGATCTTTGGGTAGATTATCAATTTTGGAATTTTGACAGGGCCTGAAGAAGAAGTATGGAGCAAGTTCTAGACATCTGGCAGTGTTTGGAGTGTTTTCAGGGACTTACCTTTATCACAGCTTTTAAGGTGTTTCTAGCAGGAAACCAAAAATAGATGTGCTATGACTCTGTGTTTTCATGATAGATTCAGGACACTTGCTTCACACTAGCATCCAAAACCGATAGTCCTGATTGGGTTTTTCACTAGGAAACTTCATTCTGAATAATTCATGTAAAGAACAGAAAATGATTGTGATAAATTCTGTACTAAAGTTATATTTACTATATAGTGCATATTACTTAAGCACAGTCAGCATCTTGCGCTGAAGAAACTTCAGCATATTACTTAAAACACAGTCAGCATCTTTTTACTCACTTCAGTTAAGTGAATTTTGGAGTGGACTCATTGGCTTAAAGGAGGTTTTCATATTTGAAAGAAAATGTGAATGCCCTTTTGTGTAACCTGAGGCTTGTCATTGTAGGAAATATGAATTCATAAAACTTGCCTTGTGATAATTGTTAGGCACTAGACTGTCAGTTTGAATGATTGCAGTTCTCATTATCTTCAGATGCTGCATGTTATTTTTTTTGTCTGTGAATATGTTGAATTGATTTTTGGCACATGCAGTCACTTCTCTTCCTGACAGCAGCACTATTGTAGGTGTAAAGTGAGAAACTGCTGTAGTGTGCATGGAAAATTAGCTTTTTTGCTTGGGGAGCTATGGGGAACCTAAAGTACAGTTATTCAGACTGTCTTGAACACACACTGTTGAACAGTGAGGCTTTGTTCCTTGAGTGTTGTTCTCTGGTTCTTAATGACCTCTCTATAAACACATACTGATGAAGAAAATAAAAGCTCTGGGTTTTAATTTAAAGTAGTTGAAAATTTGCTGGTTTATTTTTGGCAGATATTTCCATAGAAAGGCACTGTGAGGTGTCTGCATTTAGTATTTTAACATGGCTGCCTTCTGTGTCTGGTAATATTTCTTGAAATAGTTTCCTAGCATGTAATAACAGGAGGATTGGTCTTGAAACACAAAATAGTTTGTTTGCTTAAGTTTCGAGCTGCTTCCTTTCAGAAATGCAAACTCTTTTGAGCCTTAGGACATTTATAAGAATCCCCTGTAGCATTTTGACTAAGCAAAAGCTTTGGACATGCTCTGTAATTAGTAGCATAATCCTCCATGTTTGGCTGCCACTTTTTGTTTGGTCTGTTTTCCTGCACTGTGTCACTTTGGTTTATCCAAGCCATACAATGTGTCTTTCCAGCAATCCTTTTTCAGCCCCAGAGACACAGTGATTGTTTATTTTACCACTTTCAGGACAGTGGGAATACAGAGGATTGTGTGCATCACCTCTGAAGAGCTGCAGCTCAGAATCTTTCCTATGAGTTAATCGAAAATCCTTATTGCCTCGAGATTACCAGAGGGGGAGAGGTGAAATCTCTTGGCAGAGATAAGGGTAGCCTGTAAGTGAAACACAAGCCTGGGACTTATGCAACAGTCCTGATATCTGAACTTTGATAAGCTCAGGTACAGAGAGGTTCAGTGCCTTGGCCACCTGAAGAACTGAAAGTAAAGCACGTCTCGCAGACTTTCTGTAAACCTCAGTTTATTAATGTTTAGCAGATGTTTGGAGCTCAAATGTACTGTGATGTGGAACAATTTATTGCTGCAGTTTCTGTATATAGTGTGCCAATATCTTCTTATTTCTAGTTGTGTTCATATTTAGATTTTCGAGTCATTTGTTCAAGAGCTGAGACGTACTCTGATCTCTTAGCTGCCCTTGCTGGGTTATTATTGCTAACCTGAGCATTTCCACGTTAATTGTGAGTTTCAGACTCTTCCCTGGTGGGAACTGCAGAGTCCTTGTGCTGTGAGAACATGAGGTATGAAGTCAGAATAACCAATATATTACCAAGCTTGATTCAGAGTCAATATCTCCAGTCCTTCCCTTTGTGAACAGAAACTAGGACAAATAATGGCCAGGTATTTTTTTTAAAAAAATTGTTGTTTATTATAGGAATAGATGAGAAGAATTCCTGTATTGTGGCATTTTGGATTGATCGGAATTATTTTCACTGAAAGCCATTCTGGCCAGCTAAGTGTGGGTAGTGTAAAACTTGCTGAGAGGGTGCCTTACTGACTGAGTGGCTTCTGCTTTTGTTATTTATTGCAGTGACCAAGCTTCCATTAAAAAAACCCAAAATTCTGTGTTCATCATGAATATAAAACACTGTCATGTTGAGAGGATAGTGTGAGTATGCAAAAATGTGTCAGTGTGAACTCTCAGCTATTTGGCAAAGGGGAATGTTTATAAAAGAGAATTGAAAGATGTGCAGGGTTTCAGATCTGTCATAAAAGAATGTGAAATGTAATTAACCTAAAATAACCTTTAAAATATTTTTTGAGCCTGATAAATTAAATGAGCTGTTGAGATAACTTAATGAAAGATTTTAATTTTATACCTTAAATAATATCCTATTAAATCCTCAAGATTTTGCTTTGTGATGGAATCCACTGAGATTTATATTTTCACAATGACCTCATGATTCAGTAACATTGTTAATATATTTGTGCATATTTGAGGGGTAAGGTCTAGGTTAATGGCATCATTTATTCTTTAAGTGCTAGAAGCCACAAAACTCTAATTGAAGATAGGAATGTTCAAACCTCATTATTTTAATGTGGTCATGCAGTATGGTGACACTTAAAGTAGTTATATGATGAAGTCCTATGGCAGGGTTCATAATTTGTCCATGAAAACAAATTATTATGTGAAACTTTGAATTAAAATTCTCTGCCTTGGAGTTTGAATAAAACATGAAACTTCAGGTCTAACGTGGTTTCTGTATTTGTCTTTGCTCAAATTAGCAACAAGCATTTGCATAGCTTTAACACAGAGAATTCTGCTGTGAATTGTTGGCACAAAGTTGCAGTGCGTGCCCTAAATCTCTCGCACAAAGCCACCTCAGTAGGCACAGTGTGATGTTTTTGTTTCAGGTAGTTAAGCCTGCAGAGGTACTTTTGGCAAATCTGCATCTCAAATTTTCTAAATATTGGTAATTGAAGTAATTTAATGGATGAGCTGTTGTCAAGGAAAATACATACAGTGCCTATCACAGTGTCAGGAATCCAGGGGTTGGCGACAAAGGTTGGGATGTTCATTGCTGCTTGCATTTCATCAGTGCTGCTAACCTTGGTTAGAGCACTTTGCTCCCTAGGCTGTCTCCAGTCTGAGCTAGATCCTTTTTAAGACCTCTCCTGCCCATTTGGTGTTCCTAAGCTCTCCTTTCCCTCCTGTGTTCTCCCAGAAGTGTTTCTTTTTCTCCATGGCTTTCCCGACCCCCAGAAAAAGCCTCCCCACAGTAAAATTCAGTTCTTGTACTTGATAATAGCCAGAAAATTCTGGCTAATTGTGAATTTGGGCTCCTTTATGCACACATATACTGTGACCTCCTTTGTCCCTCTCCACTGCCAGTTCTTTGGGCTATGGGCTCCTGGTCTGGCACGTGTGAACACTGTAGAGTTGTATCTTGTATTGCAGCTTTATAGCTGCACAAAATTTCACTCCCCCTTTCTACTGTACAGTTACTAGTTCTGGTACTACCTTTATTTCTTTAGTATCTCCTTGCTAAATGAACAGTGTTCTGAGTCATGGGCTTTTGATCCACAAGCTCTTTGAGTGTGCTCAAATGATGGTATGAAACATGAAAGTCAAGTTTGTAGGCATTATTAAATCTATCAATAACTATTTGTTTAGTTTTAGGTAAGGTTCTGATGTTTTGCCTTAAAATACATCTAACAAATATTATCTTTTAAAATAAAGTAAAATGTAGAGTGTTATGAATTTCAAATGCATAAATTTCTTATCAAAGTTAATTATTGAATCGAATGAAATAGGCTAATGAAAGGAAATTTTGGCAGGATAAGTGATTAGGTGTTTGAAAGGAAAGAGGAACAATGTGTAATACAGCAAACATGCAGAACTATCTGAATTGAGAGGAGAAGAGCTATGTCAGCATTGCCAGATTATATTGATCAGATATCAGCATCAATCCTGATTAAACAGGCAGCTGTTTAAAGTGGTATTTTTGACAGTGGCATCTTTTATTTTCTATATGATTACTGGCCTGCTGATGTGTTTACTTTCTCAATACAATTTACATATTGTGTTTTAAATGTTGCTGACTGAGAAACAGTTGAATTATACAAGGCAGAGTAAAAAGAAAATCAGACCTTCCTATAGATGATATGAAGGTGTTTGAATATCAGGTAATACCTGCAAACAAACCAGTTGATTTATATACCAACAGAATTCCAAGGGAGCACTCTAATAAATTGAACAACTTGCTTATTTTCTTCTTTTTTTTATAAAGGTGATTTAGAAATCAGTTTATACATATATCTGTATAGATAGATATATGCACATATGCATATATTTATATGAGATTTAAAAAGAAAATGGCTGCAAATGTTTGTATAAATGAGAGTTGTTGAA
Organism: Polioptila caerulea; assembly: GCA_013397295.1. NCBI lineage: Eukaryota > Metazoa > Chordata > Aves > Passeriformes > Certhiidae > Polioptila > Polioptila caerulea. Next base: position 549,907 of record VYXF01006138.1, on the reverse strand, counting down.
GCCCTTGGGAGACCCTGTTCCATGGGGTTTACTGTCAGACAAATCTGTGGTATCAACTTCCCCAGGAAAGTGTCAAGAATGGATTAAAAACTGTTTAAGGGTGCTGGCCATTAAACTTGGGTCTGCAATGAAGTGATAGATATCCCTTACAGTTCTAATTGCAGGATTTCTCTGTTTTTCCATAAGCAAAAAGTGAACTGCTCTTCCCCCTGGCGTACTATAAATTGCAATAATTCCAAGGGAAAGGTATGATGGTGCCTAGCTTCTTCACTGGAGTACATTAATGATGCATGTCCTTCCATCTGCTATTGGATTTCTTTTTGTCCCATTATCAACAAGGATTTTATCATCAAGCTTTGCCTCTGCTGAGTGCAATCTCCATCTGAGAATAGTCATGGACAACTGTTCGTAATGATCAGCTCCATTTTTCCCAGCACATCAGGAAACTTCCCCAATAGTTTGAGTGTTCAGAAGTAGGTAACCACAATTTCACATTCTGGAGCAAGCAATGAAAGGTTGTTTGAACTCCATTTTGTGTTATGTGAAAAGGATAAAGCTGATTTAACTTCATTTCACCTAAGCTACATTATTGAGCTTATGCTTTGTGTTACAAGCTTCTGTTCTCTGTTGAATCCCTCAGTTCAGAGTAGTGGAAAGCATATAATAATGTTCACTGCCCATAAGTATAATTATTACACTACTGTATGTTTTACAGATAATTAATCCCATAAAATACTGAAATTCTGTCATGACTATGCTGAGGACTGCCTGTCTCATTTACATTCAGTTCTGTGTCCAATATCATGTCCTCAAACTGCATGGGAAAGGTTCTGGAGGCTGGGATTGTGGCTGGGTGGTGCTGCATGTTTAAAGACCCTGCTCTCTGCTCCCTTTTGAAACAGACAACGCACACCAAGCCTTGAAGCTTGGGTGTAATTAAGATGTATTAATTGTGGGGCCTGTAATGCCCACTGCGTGGCAGGGGATGCTGACTGCAGTGTGCTGAGAAGGACTGGGCACCCTGGAACAAGATGTTAGTGGGAGAATTCACTTCTGTGTAGACTGGGCACATGCCATGCTGGGGTATGATGAGAGCAGACTTTTCATGTTCAGTGATGATTTCATAAGACAGATCAAGCTCCAACAAAGATCCCAGGGGATGAGGAGTAGCATTGTTTGTGTCCTTAGCAGTGCTCAGTTCTGGTTTGAAAGGTAAGTCAAAAACCACCTTGTAAAAGCTGAAATAGAAATAGAGGTATGCAAAGCTAAGAACAGTACAAAAAAAACCAGCTTTGAGTTTCAAAAAGATGAACTGATTTAGAAAGAGAAACTTGAAGAACAAGGAACATCAGTGAAGAGACCTTCATCTTTGTAGTCTTCACAGAACTGAATTAAGAACCACTCCTTCAAGGCAGAGGAATGCAGTGTTCCTGTATCCTACCTATGAATAAGAATTTAGAATGCTTAAAAGGAAAGCAGAATGGTGAGAACAGACCAAAGGAGGTTGCTAATTCAGTGAGTAAAAGGAGAAAATGACACAGCTTTAAAATAGTTCAAAGATTAAATGTGTGAGCTACTATTTGTGCTGTATAGCCAATTGCTCAAAATAGTCTGAGGACTGGCAAATGGCAAATTGAGCACCAGTATTTCAAAAAAGGGATCCACGAGAGATTCATGGATTTAGAATTGCAGATGTTCCCTTCATGCTGTAGTTGCCTATATCCTAATTCCTACGAGTGTAATTTACCATTTGGTTGCATTAACACAGTACTGCACAGAACAAGTCATTCAGATCACCCTGACAGTGTTGACCTCACTGTTTATACTCTGCTATTAGAATGCATTTGTCATCAGTGGCTTTATATTAATTTCTAGGTCACCTATTCAAATAATAGAATCATAGAATGGTTTGTGTTGAAAGGGACCTTAAAGACCATTTTGCTCCAACCCCCTGCCATGGGCAGGACACCTTCCACTAGACCAGATTGCTCAAAGCTTCATCCAGCCTGGCCTTGAACACTTCCAGAGATGTGACATCCACAACTTCTCTGAGCAACCTGTGCCAGCACCCTCATAGTGAATAATTTCTTCCTCATATCTAATGTTATATGCATGGCTGTTCTTTTGACATAGAAAGGTCATATTCTCTAGCAATTCTTCCGACAGCTGCTTTTAAAAATCCAATTGATTGGCAGGTTCTTAACCCAGAAAGTTTTGCTGTTTCATAGAGATACATTTTCATTAGAAATGTAGTTTTCAGTTGAGCTGTAAGCTCTGAACAATTCAGAGCCTGATGTTTACTTGATCAGCAGAGACAGTAATTTAAACAGCCCAACCTCTACCTCTCGCATCCAAAAGCACCTAAGAACTCTTCTCAGAAGCCAGAGTGATTTATTTGCAACCTTTCTTTTTTCTGATGAAAATCTCAATAACTAATGCTATGATGCTTCTTCTGCTTGTTCTTTGGAAAAGCTGATAGAGGACTGAAATAATTATTTTGCCTTGGACATTGTCCTAACTGCTCTGCTCCTCAGTAATCTGCTTAGTTGTTTGGCTGGGTAGGAATGGACTTTGGTTTTTCCTCTGCTTCCTGTTGCAAAAGCAGCTTTGAAGGCAGTACTGAGAAGGGAGCTGCTAGCGTGGGAAATTCAGGAGCACAGGACAGAGCAAACTGCTACAATCAACTGATAATGCTGATGTCTGATAACTTGGAGGTATATTTAGAATGCTGCTGCTGTTTTCATGTTTGTCTTTTGTTGTTCATTGCAGCTTACACTTGCATTTAGTTGCTTTCTACTTCAGTGACTTCAGAAGGAAACCTAAGGAGACAGGGGTTTCTTCAGCTTCATTAACTATTCTGGAAGGAGCTGCTCCTTGCCTTGAATTCCACCTTGCCTGTAGAGATTTGTGTTCTGCTATGAGATCATTCTGTCAATATAGGCTTGTTTACTTCACAACTTCAGCAGTTTTGGGAGGCTCCTTTCAATATTGAAACATCCCCCTATTGCACTAACAGCAGTGTGGAACTGTGAATCACAACTGATGATTGTCAGTGTTTCTTTCTTCTAGGAAGACCTAATGGTTTGGTAGAATTGAATTCTCTGTTTTCTAATGTAGTTTCCTGTGTTAATTGGTTTCTTGCTGGATTCTGTCAGCCTCACTGATACCAGCCTTCTGAGAAGCTTATTTTGTGGATGCAGTTAGAAAAGGCTCTCCTTTCATGGAAAGAATTTTCTCTAGGGATCCTGCCAAGTCTCAGAAGACCAAGAAATGTTATGGCTTTGTATTTAAGTGTAATCAAAGTGGCATTCATCATCATTTTGTCTCTTTAGAGCAGGAACAGCTCTCTAGATGAACATGTATTTTTGGCATTGGCTTTAACCAAAATTGAAAGTAATGGTATAAATGATCTCCACTGCCACAAACACTGAACAGTAGTATGGAGTCAAAGTTTCTCCAATTGTTCCTTCTTTCCTGGTAACTTCCAAGCCGCTGGCCAATTTCATCTAGGCTTGAAAAGAATTAGAAATGTCAAAAATAACTGTAATTGCAATACTATGAGAATTGGAAGCGAGTAGGAGACACCCCCTCACATTCTCTCAGTGACAGTCAGTTCATTGTTTATTGTGGTTTGGCAGCGCTGGTTGACACTCAAATATGACAGTGCTGGATTAACAGGGGAGGTGCTGTCTCCAGTTGGGTGGAAATAAAATAGGAGAGCCACAGTTACCTCTGTCAGGACTAGGGGTAGGGAGAAAGAGACAAAAAGCCAAACTCAAGCTTGTAAGAAATTTGGCATCTTTAATTCTTGTTGCTCAAGAAGCAGCTTGTTTATATTGCAGTAATGACAAAATCTGGCATCCTTCTGTTTCCAAAAACATTGATGTTCATGACCTACCCTGGCCAAGGTTGGAAGGGCAGCTTTTGAAATGCTTCCTTGTTGTCAGTTTGCACGTTGCTTTTGCTGTGGAAGGAGTGGTGGGATGCTACTCCAGCAAACTGAAGATCTTTCCACGTAGTTGCCTTTGCAGTGTCCCAGCCTGGGACTGCACTGCAGGGTCAGCACAAGGAAGGGATGGATGTCTTCCCTGCACTGTAAATCTGACCTTCCAGAAAGGAGGGAAGGGAACCCTCACGTTTTCGTTGTGCATATTGGAGCTGAGCATACTTGTGGAATCATCTGCAGTTTATTTCTTTGCTTTTCACTACTAACGACATTACAAAAATTAGTATTCTACAAGCTTGAAAGACAGACTATTATCTAATTGGCTTTTGGTTAGGAGGATACTGATTTCTAGGTCAATGTAAAACAAATGAGCATTTACATTGAAGAGGAGCAGCTGTTCCAAAGCCCCTTTCCACAGTGCCTGGTTTTGTTAAGGATAATTATGTCTAATTTTAAATTATGATAGCTTTGAGTATTGAGCTTTGCGTTGTTACATTCACTATCTCATTCTCCTTCATCAGTAAGAATGTTCCATCATGGAGCTAGGTTTCTGATTGGATTTATTTTTCTGGGCCTTTTGAATTATGAAGAGAAATACAGCTTTAAGGATGGGGTTTTCAACACTTTCATGCCAATGTTACCACACTCAAATTTTATTTTTCGAGGTCTCAAAACTGATACAGCGTGTCTGATTCCTGTGGAAAGATACTGCTGGGAAAATACATATTTATGTAAATGTGTAAGATTTTTGTTCATATTTTTAACTTGAAAATGGAAACGTCAGGCTCCAGTGCTGAAAAATCCAAGAAAGCTCTTGTCAGCCTTGGAAGGAAACATATGCTAAAGATGTCCTGTGGATTACGTACTGCTTGTTTCAATTAACACATTGATATTCTCTGTCAGTTCTAGAGACAAAAAGCCCAGGTGACAATTCAAATGATGCATGAAAATAACATTTTAATTTTCTCTGGTGAGCTCAGATTTTTTTTAAAACAAAGAACAAAAGATTTCAACTCTTTTGGTCGGTGTTATATTAGTAACTCAGTAGTATGTCAGAATGCTTTAAAGAACATGTATTGGAAAGATACTGCTGCTGCTATGAAGCACATTTGTTTTTCTGAAGTGTTTGCTGCTGGACATGTATTGTATTACATGTAAGAATTTTGTGTTTGAATTTTATTTGGAGTAAAGTGTAACTGTATCAAGAAATGCAAAACGTCCATATGTGCCTATTAATTTGAAATCCAACCATTTTTTATCTTCTACTTTTCTGGAAGGAGACATGTCTTCACATGCCTTTAAAAATAATTATTGTCACACTTTTCCTCTGAGAAATATTCTTTGAGTCTTTTAAGTCAACAGTTTTACTGTCTTTTGTTTCTTCTCCCCTGACTGATTGTAAATGGTTCAATTAAAAAAACACCCAAAAAAGTTCGAGAGATAGCCAAATTGCTATTATGTCTCTACTCTTTTTAAAATGAAAAATAGCTTTCAAATGAAAGAAAAGCCAACCAGGAGAACTCATAAAAATGGGAGGTCTGATGCGGATCCTGGAGAAAAGGAAGAATTGAAAAAAAAATTATCATTGTACCACAAATCTTTGAAATCCTGAGTGAATTTATTCTTTTTATCTTTCTGTCAGTTTTTGTTCAAATTTAGTGGATAAATGTTGGAAAAAAAAGGATTTCTATAAAAAAGCTTTTAACTTGTCCAGCACTTTTAGGAGATGACAAAATTGTGAAAAATCAATAGCAAAGTTTTTTCTGAGACCAGAAACGGAAGAATAAAAACCTGTCAGAATCCATCAGTAAAAAACTGCTGTGAGATGTCTCCCTAGATATTGATGTAAGCTTAGTCAGGTCTAAACAAGGAGAGTAAGAGATAATAAAGCCCTCTAATTCCAAATGTTTTGGCTTATCTTCAATGATTTATTTCAAAGGCAGTGTTTGAGTGTATATCATGTTGGGCTTAAGCCAGCAAAATGGTACAACCTTTAGAGTCTTGTTTAAGCACTTTAATGTCAGCTGGAAACCAAGGTAAAATTCATGGTATATTGAAATGAATTGTATGTGGATTAAGCTGGAAAAATATATTCAGTGCTGTAGCCTCTGTTCTGAGCAGAATAATTAAAGAAAAAGCAGTTGCTGAGTTTCATGGCATTTTTCCTAGTGGGTTTTTTCCTAATGAGTGTGTATGACAGTGTGAATCATTATTTGTAACTATTTTACCAGTGTAATAGAAGAGGTTCCTTGTCTGATGAAGCATCAAGTGTTTGTTTTGAAGAAATGAGTATCCAAAATGACAAATATATTACAGATACAAGTGGGAGGAAGATACAGTGAAATGCACCTCGGTTTAGTCTCATACCTCTGCAATTTGTTGTCCTTAAAACTCTTTAATTGAAAAGTGCCATCTTTCTGTAAAAATTGTCTAGCTTGTACTTCCAAGTCAAATGTGGCTTTATTGATGAAGTAAGAATTGGAAGCAGAAGTCTGGGAGGAGTTTAGGGAAAAGAGAAAAGGGAAGTGTGTTTATGCAAGCCACTGCTACCGTGGAGAGGCTGCAGGAAGGGCAGTGCTAGTCAGGAGTGTGGATAGTGGAGGAAACCGTGTGTAGTAAAATTTTGGGAGTATTTATCAGTGTGTGTTTGCATGAGATATGAGGTGCATCTGCAATTTGTAGCTTTATAGAGCCAGTTTCTAGTGCAAAATAGCTTCTGGCTAGCTGGATTCATAATGTCTTTCCAGTGGGATTCTTGAAACTACAGGCTTTGTTTCCACAAACATTTCAGTAAATGTCAATAGCTTCATTTGGGAAACACACAAGTTGGTATTGAGTCCCTGAGGTTTGGGTTTGTTGCCATCCTGATTGGAGTTATTAATTGCTGAGGTTTAAATCCTAATGTCTGAAGCACAAGGGCTGTCTGATAATAAAGTAAGAGAAACTTGATTTTAGTCATGTCATCAAATGTTTAGTAAACAGAAATTATATTTTCTTCAGGTTTAAATTTGCAGCCTATACTGAAAAAGGCTTTTCTGCCTATCAAAAACACGTTTCTTTTAAAAATGGCATTGTATTTGAAATGTACCACGAGAGAAGCTGGTTTCCATTCTGTTCTAATGGCAGTTCCACTCTAGAACATGAATTTGCATAGTGAATCCAACATTTTCTATAAATATTAAATTTAATTAGGGATTCCTTTCCGAATTTGTTATCTTGAGCCAAGGCTTTTCCTGGGAGCTGGTGTCTCTTCTGCCTGTCCCTTCCCTGGTACAGTGTGGAAGCAGTTGGTCTGCAGATGAATGAACTCTTCCCTCCAGCCTTGTCGGCAGCAAATTTACATTTGTATGGAAGATGAGTGGGAGTGCCGCCTTTCAGAAGGCAGTGCATGTGGGGGATGGGGCAGTCTGGCCCGGGAATCTAAACCTAACAAACTGGGAACAGAAAATGTGCTATGAAAGCCTGAGTATTGTGTAAACCTTGAGGATTTTAAGCGTGTTTGCAGCGTTTCTTTTTCAGGCCTCATAAGCGGTGGTTCAGGATGAGTTCCTGCTGTGGTTCATTGCAAATGCACAGCTTTGCTCCAAGGTCTTACTTTATCAAACTGAATCTTGTAAATAGGCAAGACATTCAGAAGAAATTCAGACAAGCTGTCAGGCGAGTTTCCTTAGCTGGCTGCCAAGTTGTGGGTTTTTTTTTTCCTTTTTTTTTTTTTTTTTTTAAGCAAGTTACCTCATCAACCTTCCTGGTTTCAGTAGTCTGTCAGTGTATCTCGAAGAGACACGTTTTTAAATCTCCAGATAAACACAGCTTGATCAAAATAAATAAAAAAGCCCCAAGCACTTAAGTTTCAGTTTGACAGCGAAACATTTGGCTCGGTTTTTTTGCACAGATAAATGTTACCAAAGACTTAAAAAAAATTTCATTGAAGTTGTCAGCTTATAAAATTTTGGAAAGTGATCTTTTTTTCCCACCAGACAATATGTTATGTAAGGAAATGTTATAGCTTTAAAGTTTCCCACAGCTTGATGCTTGTTGCTTTTAGTTTTGATCAAATAGAGTAAAAACTATAATGAATTGGAAATTATGAAAAATGTAAATTTTGAATCTCAGTATTTTAGATCAGGGCATTGGTTCAAAAAATTCCTTGATAATAAAATATGTAATATAAAACATTCCATCTTGCTGCAGAAAATTGAAAAGCTGTTGATCTTTTCAGCCTGATTTTTGAATGGGAGCACTCTGACAAAACGTGAATTGGTGTTCATCAGATCATCCTTCACACCACATCTCCAATGATGGGGCCCTGGTTGTGTGAGAAACTTTCTGGTGTTTTTGTAGTTAATATGAAATATCAAAAGTTTCTAAGTGGTCAATGTAAGTGGACTTGGACCTCTGGAATTACAAGTTTAAGGAGTGCAACTATTGGATTCACTTAAGCTGTTCTAGACAGCACACACATTTTTGATCCACAGTGTAACAATTTGATTGACCTTTACTGGTTTTGCTTTTATGGTAATGGTAGGTTTCAATTCTGATGCAATGGTATAAACCACAAAAGATGTCAGGATGCAGTGCCAAGAAGCTGAAACGACTAGGAAGTCATAACAAAATTATTTGCTCTATTTTAGTTACTTTTTAGTTTTGTCATGGATTTTGAGTGATACCTGAAATACACTTCAAATATCAATTACAATTTAAGATAGGTAGTTTATATTCAGCATGGAAAATACAATATGCAAACTGAACACAGCTCAGAGAGACCCACGTGATTCTCCACAGGTATGTCTTTGTGCATATGTAAATGCACTCTCTGATACAGTAGATACAGACTCCTTTCTTATTTATCCCCCTTTGCAATTGCTTTGGTGAGTAGAAAATGTGAGGAATAAGATAATAGTTTATTCAGGAATCCTCAATTATGTTTTAGTAAAAAGTATTGTACACAGGAGGAGTTGCACAACTTCTAAGTGACTTCCTGTGGTCACTGCTTTTCTGACTGTGACATTGGTCTGTCCTTGGTCATCTTCCACTGATGCTATTTGAAAACCTGTGAGCTGAAGAACAGCTGAAAAAATTGTTTTGACTATACTGAAGTTAATAGATGGAAAACTCTTGTCATTTTCAACTTGGAAATGTTCTAACCTCTCAGATTTTTTTCTTCTACTTGACAGAGAAGGGATAGATTTTGGTAGCAGGCAGTGGAATGGGGTCTGAATCAGCATGAGTTAGAAGACATTTCTTCTTATCAAAAGGCATAAAATGCTGATCATAATCTAAGCACAGACCCTTCCTAGAGACCTCTGAGAGGTGGGGTTGGTTGCTATCTAGTGTGTGAAAAGTAAAATTCCAGGTCCTCTTAATATTCTTCAATGTCTTGTCACACACGTGGCCTTTCTTGAGATAATTAAAGGAGACTGAGTTCTTAAAGTCTTTTAACCCTGATGTTTTTCTACCCTGGAAACATTTATTTTTGATCTTTCATTTTATCAATATTCATCTCAAAATATAGGCAACAGACATGCTTTTCCATGGCAATGTCATCAATATCACATCTAGAGACAATACCACTAATTTATGACGTGTAAGTTCCCTTGGTCTGTTCAGAGCTTCCTTGAACTTTCATAGCTACACACTATTTTTAGAATTACTTTTCAGTTTACAAATGCATTGTTACACCTTGTTCCTTTTTGGAGTTGATGTCTTTTAGAAGGCAGGACAGTGTTGTCTTCACTACCTTTGTACTTTCTACCTCAATAAAACCACAGAAAGATTACAGTGGCTGAGCCCAGTTCCTTATCTCTGATAGCAGGTGTCTAAGGCAGAGCCTCTTTCTTCCCTGAGCACTTGCAACTCTTTGTGACTCTGGGTCAACCTCACTGTGTTTCCCTCTTTTAAGAGTTCTTGGCAGATTCTTCAATGCATTTTTCCAAACACTTCTGCCCATGCTTGTGATTTTTTCCCCCTCCAGCCTTTTACAGCAAGACTGTTGTGTAAGGAAGTGCCTCCTTTTGTTTCTTTGGAAATTGCTCTTAGCCTCGTTTAATTCACCCCAATATTGGCAAGCTGATAAAGTGCCCTTCCCTACTTAACAGGCTAATCCTTGCAGGAACAAACTGGAAGTTCATGGCTCTTCCCGTTTCTTGATGTCTTCAAATCAAGATTCAATCAAGAACTTTTCCAGAGCTTTTTTCAGAGCACTGCAGCTAAACAGGAATTGGTTGGATTATGTCCAGGAGATCCCAATGCTACACTATCCTTTCTCTTTCCTTGTTGCTGCAGAGCAAAGCAAATATTCTCCAGATTTGTAAATTTGATGGAGGAAGAATTGAGTTAGGAGCTTACTAAAGTTATTGGTGAACCAACTTTGAATTCCTTCTTTTAATCCCTCTTCCTATTTTTTTTTAGTTAAGTTGAGTGTTAGGGTAGGTACTGTAATTCTTAAAGGATTCAAGTGTTACATGATCTCCTTATTTTGATTTTTTTTCCCCCCTGATAAACAGGTTTTTTCTTAGATACCTTTCTAAGTGTTGCCTGGATCTGAAAACTGTTTGGGAAATTTCTTCTAGAATTAACTTTTTATATAATTGATAAAATTACATTTTGTGTCCTTTGGTTTCTTTAATATCTTTCAGTAATTTATCCTTTAGTGTAATGTCTTATACAAATAGTTTCTCACCTCTAATTGGAGACTTACCTGCAGACCTTTTAGGATGTTAAAATCACTGTCTAAGGGTGTCCCCTCATCATTATTTTGGTGAAATGATGGGTAAATTTAAATTTCTAAAGGTAGTATTTAGTAAAAAAATTTTCCATGTCAGAGAGTTGCTTTTGAATTCCATTTGTCCTTTGTTTGTTTCAGTTTGATCCCAAGTATTTTCTCCCATCCTCTTCCATCATTGATTTTCTGTGGCAGATTTTGCTGAAGGAAGAAAAAAAGGAGAGTGGATGAGTCTTAACAGCTAAATAGGAGGGAAGAAAAGGTGGTCACCCCATTTGTGATGTTTTTGGTGGCAGTTTTTGATCTGACATTTAAATAAACATTGTTTGCACTGAAGAAGGAACGGGAACAGGGAAGCTGGAGGAAAAGCCATGCCTGCATTTTTTTTTTTTTTTTTTCCCCAGCAGCCCCAGTTGGCTTCTCTACCCCAGAAACTGGGTGTGGCAGGCAGCCAATTTGAAAGCATCCTCCCCAAGAAAGCTTGAAATTTGGAAGAGAACAGATGATTCTCATGGTATTTTGAGACTCATGCCAGCCTCAATCAATTACAAGTCACTTGTGAAGACATATTGAGAATTGGCAATGTCTGAATATTACAGTAAATAATCCAGGAAGGATTAGATGTATATGTGCCAATAAGAACGCTCCCAGTTATGTTATGGAAATAAGTTATGGTTATATATGACTGTTATCTGGCTTAAACATTTTCATTTAGTGGTTGTTTTAGGAGGAGAATACAATGGGAATGGTGTTGCATGATTGTTAAGATGTCTTGATTCCTCTCACAGAATGTGTTGTTTAATGCTGGTGGCCTTAGAAGAGGTAAGAGCAATGATCCAGTTAGTGCATGGTCTAGGATAAATACTTCTAAAATCTATTCTTATCTAATCTATTTCCAAAATCTGTTCTAATCTATAGACTAAAATAAATTGCAAAGTGCAAGCAATGTATGCAAGCATGCATGCCAAAATGTTTTGTTTCTATGAGATTTTCTTAGGTAAAAATAGAATTTGTGTTGTACTGATGTCTGATAACTGAAATTAGTATGATGTATTTTTTTCCTGAGGAAGCTTATTTGATGGCAAAATGGCAAAATGCAAGAAATTATATTGAAATCCGTCATAAATATTATCACAGTGCAGTCCTATGATCATTTTACGTTCCTGTGTGCTTTTAAACAGAGCTTCAGCTGTATTTTTATGTTGACACATCCTCAAGTTCTCCCGCAGAGTTGCGTGGCCGGCTCGCTGTTCCGCAGCCCCATTTGCAAAAGAAGATGCTGTTCCTTTAAAATGAAGTGGCTCCTGGAGTTGTTTTCACTAGCGCAGGTTTTTATATGGTACAGTAGGCTCCATGCAAATGAGCTCCTGCCCTCTCCGGAGCGCACAAAGGCGCTGCAGCCCTCATTCGGCATTCGCTTGTGTAAATCGGCAGATGGATGGAAGGAGGGACGGCGGCGGGAGGATTTATTAGCTTCTCTCAATAAAAGACCACACTCGCTCGGCAGAGGATCAGAAAAGAGCCCGGTGAATGGGATTGAGTTGTATCTGCTTTCAGCTGACTTTACAATGATGCGTTCAGCTCATGTGACTCGGTCACTTAGCATGAAGATCAGCTAAAGATTTCCGTGTCAATCTCTGCTCCTTTAAGCACCGCCAACCTGTGTGCTTGTACGGAGACTCTTTTTGGCTGGCAGCTGTCATAACTGTGGGAACAGGAGCTCCACCGAGCTGTGGTAGGCAGCCCCCGGTCTGCGCTCCGCTCGCTCTTGCGTTTGCACACTTGAGGATGTCTGGCTGAAATCCCCTCATAAACACAGCTCTCGATGAAGTTTGGTTTATGAATCTCATGAAATCCTTCAGAGTCTGAAGTTAGGTTCTTTTTAAATGCGGTGTTTATATTCAGAACTTATAAATAGACTCTTCCTAAGCTTTTATCAGGAGATGAAATCTGTTGCTTTAGCTTTCTGCTGAAAAATTGAAGGTCGTTGCCGCAGTAGGTTGTTCATTATATTTGCAATACTTTCTTTTTTCCTTTTTAATTTAGAAAGGGCATGTGTAGGACAAAGGCTTCTTGACATGCTCAGTAATTTAAATGATACTGGGATGAACATACCTAGAATTTTGTTTTTACTGAAATGGTGTTTGGTGTAGCTAGAAGCTTTATTGTTGTTTTATTTTTCAACACATGCTGTATGCTCATGTTTTAAAATGGCATTGGCATAATGGACCTAAAGAGGCAGAGCCCTTTTTGACCTTGCTGGAGTTGTCTGTGTGAGGGTAGCTGGAAAACAGAAACTGCAGGACAGACTGAAAAAGCCTCAGCTGAACTGTGCTTTTTCCTTCCACCTCCCCCCTGCCTTTTTGCCACGGATGACGATGAGGGAAGGGCTACTTCAGACAGCTCTGTCAGTGATGAATAGATGAATGAATTCTTAAATGTTCAGAACTTGCAACATGTGTTCCAGACCCTTCAGCACATGAGAGTCGCAAGATCTCAGCAATGAGCTGAAGAATGTGCCGTGCCTGCTGCATGGAGGAGCCCAGCATACCTCAGAGATAGCAGAAACAAAAGAATGTGTGACAGTATCTGAAGAATCTGACAGTTGCTTTGTCTTGCAAAGGAGTAAAGGAATTTTTCAGAATCTTGAAAAATAAAATTTCTCTGGTTTTCATAGCGAGATTTTTCTGTATGTTAGGTGCCAGTGTATCATCCTGTGTGCCCACAGTATTGCTTTTTTAGTTAGCGTGACTGTGTGTTTTTTAAAGGAAATGTGACCTGGATTTTTTGAGCTTATTATACACAGTAAATGGAGGCAGCTGTTTTAGTTTACTGATCCTTTATAACAGCTCAAGTAAATTGAAATAAAGCAAAAATACATGTGTATGGGATCTGAATTAAATTCCACTCTTTGGCCTTACGTGGAGTTGTGGATTATTATTATGTATTTGTAGACAGTTGTGTGTATGAGGGGAGTGAGACATCCAACCTTGAAAAGATTTAGGAAAGTCAAACAGATTTTTCCAATGTGACCTGCTAAATCTGCCACAAAGAGGCAGGCAAAATTACATACAGATAGTCAGAGACCGTGGCTGCAGTTCTTCATGACAGGCAAGTGAAAGACCATGTCCTATTTTTAGCAAGTGGACGGAGGGCGAGTGAGAGGGGGAGAAAAGTTTGAAAATAATGGACTTCTTTAGCAGTTAGAGAGCAAAGCTAGTCAGAAGCAAGTGAGCTGTAGTGATCAGCAGTCAAAATATGGATGATTCAAGTATTCTTCGAAGAAGGGGGCTGCAGGTAAGTGTAACTTCAGCCTTCTTTTATTTTTTCTTGCCTTCTTTTATTTATTCTTCTGCTTGTAATGTTGACAGTCTCGTAAAAATGCTGACAGTTGTTTGGTGTAAATCTGGTTGACTGAGTACATAACAGTGATACTAGAATTTGAGGTTTTCTGTTTTCACCTGGTTTATATTTTAAAAATTAAAAGCAGGATTTTGTATACTGGAATAAAAGAATTTTTTAATGTCTTGGATTATATCCAATAGTTTTGTGATTACTCCTGTGGTAAGAAGTGAAGTATAAACTATGAGGCTTACCTTATTTTTGGAACTTCACTTTTACAGATACATACAAAAATCTGTTACATGACTTGCCAGACTTGCCTTAGAGTAGCCATTTTACTTGAGCATTAATTAAAATGAAATGTCAAAGCAGATTGAATATTCTCATTTTTTTTCAACATATTCTTCTTTATTGCTTCAAATGCACAGTAATCCAAAACCAGAATGCAATTCAACAATGCAGATAATATTTAGATTTTACTTTCCACAGCTATCATTGTTGAAATAAATACTCTAATTTGTTTTGAACTCAAACATACGAGTGAAGTTTTATTTTGTGCTGGTGCTGTGGAAGTTGTACTCAGTTGCACTGGTATGACAAACAGCAACCTGTGCCAGTGTCCGTGGCGTGTGATAGCTGAACTGATGCTTATGGAATAAAACAGCTGGAAGAGAGTGAGCTCCAAAATCTTGTGTGAGATGGACAGGGAATAGATTTGTGCTTGAGAACACCACATTCTTCCCCAGCCCCCCCTTGTCATTGTAATAGGATGGCATATAGCCTATTACATACTTGCTAGCATAAGTAATTGTTTATAGACCATGAACATTGCCTATTAAATTAACCATGCCTGTCCCATTGTTTAACTTCCTTTGAGGAAAATAAATTTACTATTTTAGCATACTGCTATTCATACATTGCTGCTGCTTTAAGGCAATTACAAAGTAATTGTTGCCTTCTGTGAATATGTTCTACATCTCACCTTTTTTTATATATACATTTTTTTTGCCAGCTTATTAATATTAATGAATAGCCCCACACAGTGCACCATGGTGACAGTGTATTAGGACAGTGCATTTCATAAAATTAGCTGTATTTACTTACTGTATTACTGAGTATATAGGAATAAGTAAGATTGTTTGGGGGTGAATTTTTGGATAAATTGATATTTCTTTTCAGTGTATTTAGTTAGTCAGAGTTTCATAACCCAGAAGATTATTTCTGTCCACAGATAATCAAAATTTTTTTCAAGCCATTTATTGCTTTTCTGAACCTAGGATTTCTCGAGGATGTTCTCTCTGTTTGTCATGTCAGGGAGTGGCTTTCATGGTAATTCTTCAGGGGAGCATTGGAAAAGGAAGGGTGGTTGGAGGAGCCCAAATGCCCACCAGTGTCAGCAGAAGGCACTGCTGGGAATGGGAGTGCCTTTCCCTGACTTAACTATGTAGTATGGTGAAATTCCATCATTTTGGTGGTCTTGAATATTTACTGTCTAGATGTGGTGCAGTGTCTGTCCACAGTTGGGTAGGTATGTGTAAATGCATATGCATATATATATATAGGTGTAATCAATATCTACATCAAATGCTTCAGGAACTGAGAAAATAGGCTAAATGGACATCAGGAAATAAGGCAGATGTCCAAAAGGAAGTTTATGCTAGATGGTTTTTTTTCCCCCTCTGTATTTTGGAGTAGAATTTTTGGAAGAAATTGTGGCTTGGGAAAGTGACCATTTTATAGTCAATTTTAACTTTAAAAATCAGGCAGAATTAGAAAGCTCTTGGTGCATTGCCAAGGCAATATATTTAATTACTTCCCTTGGAGAGCTGGGTGATACTAGTTTGAAAGGCCACTGATGAAAAAAATTAGTTTCTTAGTTCAAGCTGGATGTTGCTGGCTTTTAAAATGAACATCACAGCCCAAATTAGGTTCTCTTATCCAGCCTCTCCACTCAAAGCAATGCTAATTCCAAAGTCAGATCAGGTTGCTGAAGGACTTGTCCAGTCTGGTTTTGTGTGTATCTAGGGATGGAGATTTTCCAGCCTTTTTTGGCACCTGTTCTGGTTCTTAATCATGTGCACTGTGAAAATCTTGTTTCCTTTATGTTTCAATACAGGGCACTTTCCAAATGTGCACATATGTTTTCCTCGTGCTTCCTTTTACCTCCATCACTTGAAATGCTTGTGATATCAACACTGTGGCAACTTTGTCTTTTGGGGAACTCTCTCAGCCCTGATCTCTGCAGTAAATATCTGTGGACTAGAGGGAGCTGATAACCTAAAGGAGCAGGAATGTTCCTACATGCAAAATCAATATTCTGGCACGTGGCCCTTCGGTACCACCTTCTTCATTTGGTCAGTCTGCTTTTGTTGCATCCTTTTTGGTGCCACAAATTTGGTCTACGAATTTGTAGTGGTGAAATGTGTGGAAATTTAAGGTCCAGGAGAAGAAAATCAGATTTCCTGTTTATGTGTGACTGTACATATTCATAAATATACACACACATATAGCGTGCTTGCAGGGTGATGTAGCTGTGCAATAGTATTGAGAAAAGGCTGAGAAAGAGCTTCTAATAAGGGAATATTCCTTTAATTTCTAGGCTTTCATTTTAGATAATGAACTTGGACTTTTGACATAAATTGCTGCCTAGGGACAGGTGCTAAGTGGTGGAGCTGTAAGTGATGGAGCCGTTTCAGCTGCACTGTACAGAGATCTGTATTTGGATTTCTAAGTTATTTGGTGTTCCATAATATACATTGTGATGTAGCCCCAAATGTTAGGAGGCTACCTAGGTTTGTTGTTGTTCCCTATATATTTATTGCTGCTATTTTGGTGCAGATCATAGCAGCAGTACTCAGTGAGTCCCTGTGAAGATGAACTGGTATTTTGAACATCATCTTGTACTAGAAAATTGTGGGGTTTTTGGTTTCTTTTGCATTGCAGGAGCTGGTGCATGTGTGGTTTTACTCTTTTCACACGTGCAAGAAGTTGAAGTTTCTATCCCCAAAATCCTGATGAGTGAATGCAAGTGAGAAGAGTAATGGAGAGCGTGATATTCCAAATTTCAGATACTTGCAGGCAGCTTATATTCTGCTCTTGTGCTATGTGAGCAGTATTCAGATGTGGCTGGACATTATCACCACAGTTCCCTGCACCCATCTTTTCTTACAGTGTGGTATCTCCCTTTCATTAATTTAAGCTGAAGTTTGGGCTAAGTTCAGCTAGGTGATTTGCTTTGTGGGACCACTTTTGTGCTGGTGACAGTGGAGATCTGAAAGACATCATAGCCCTTGAATGTGCTTTTCTTGGCAAGTGTTTCTACTGTACAGCTAAACCCTGTGTTTGGCTACAATATAAAATATATAACATAGCATGCCTCCCACCCCAGCAGAACAATGTTTCATTAATTTTAAAGATAAATCTAACATTTTCCTACTGGGGACAGGGGGGAAATAGGGCATGGAGAGTATAATCTGAGAGTATTTGGTGGACTTGTTCTTGAGCTGATTTATTTTACTCTAAGGACTGAGCACTTTTTTGTTTTGTTCTATGGAGAAAGGGAATCAGAAAATCAGTGGAATCTCTAAGCTTCAATATATTTCACAAGAGAAGGCTGACTGCATTGTACAGTTTAAGCCTTCTCTGTCACATCTTTGGCCATAATTTAGAGACCCTGAAACTTGACAAGCTCTTCCATTTTGTCTTCAAAGAGTTTCTTTTAGAATTACTGAAGTAATTTTTTGCTGACTATAAAGCTCATTATAAGATCTGATAAAAATACTATTAGTAAGAATATTGCTTTTTACAGTATTTTTATTTCAAAATTAAGGTAGAAATGACACTCTATAGGCCTGTAAGTTGTTTGTAGTTAAGGGGCACTGAATGGGACTCAAAATTCGATTTTTCTGTTCTGCTTTTAGAAAACTTCTGGAATATACATTAACTAATTAATTTCAAACTGAAGGTTACCTTTGTAAGCTTAGCATGAAGATACATGCATACATACACATGTGAAGATCTTCAGATGTTCTGAGTCCCTTGGATCTGAGTTTTTGGAACTCTGTGCTACAGGGGAGCCTTCTATGGGAAACAAGATTTATTTTATACTGCTCACAGATTTACCAGGAGCATAACTCAACCCACAGGTCACATATCTGCTGAAGAGCTTCCAACAGTGATGATGTAGGCAGTCACCACTTATACTGACATCTGAGGAAGAGGTGATAACATGAGAAGATAAATAAAAAGATTTATTCACATACTGAAGTTTTAAACTCATCTTAGAATACCAGAAAATCCATATTGGTTTTCTTTTTAAAAACATTAGTTAAAGAAAAATAATTATTTCAGGTTGGCTTCCAAAACAAGCAAGATTTATGTTCAGGCTTGGTTCCTCTTCCCTCAGTAAATTTCCAACACATGAAATTAATTAAAAAGATGCTCTCAGTTCTTTAGCTTCTGTGAAAATTGGCAGCTGACAGGAGTGGGGGATCTGCACTGGTGTTACCCGTGTGGAGAAGGGAAATGGCCTCGCTCTTGTGCAGAGGTTGGTGGCTTTGGGTTTCTGGGCAATGTGCTCTGTCTTCTGCTGAGGAGAAGAATTGGGGAACTCTGACTGCAGATGAATGGTTGTAGAATCCATTAACTAGATCAGTCATAAGCAACTTGTTTTGGCTAAAGGCAGTGGAAAAAACCCGTGAAGTTTTATTATATGAGTCTGTTGTAATCTTGTGCTGGGATGCTGTGTGTCACAACATGGGAAAATGGATTGTTGTGAAATCTGTGGGTTACATCTCATTGCAGGACTGAGGATTCATGCTCAGACAGGTATGGAGCCTTGTGGGTTTTTGTTGGATGTCTTCTGGGCATGTGAGTTTTCCCACTGGTATGATTTTTCAGGATTGGTGCTTGTGGTCCACTTGGCAATGGAGTAGGGAAGGGAACCAAATTTGGGGAGCATATGCTTCTGGCATTTGCTTTGAGGACACTAGAAAATGTGCTGAGGGAAAAAATGTGAAACCTTGTCAGAATAAAAAGTCCTTGAAATATGGACAAGGATAAAAGGTTAAATGGTTTGCTCAGGCAGAAAAGATGGCATTTAGCTGCTGTCTTCAGGGTATTGTTAAATTGGTTTGATAATTTGCTGTAGTTAGTGCTTAAATAAGTGCTTTCAGTTTGTCAGTAAGGACTTTGTGAATGCCTGTATAGCTGCACTAAACTTTTTTATTTTCAGGCTGTGAGAAAACATAAAAATACCAGTAATTAATTCTACTACTTCAGGAAGAAAGGTTTTGTTAGCAGGTGACTGCATGAATTACTGAAATTACATGAAAGAATGGATCTATGTGTGTGAGCCTGAGCCTGAGGAAATGCTGGATAGAGGGTTCTTCCCAAAGATAAACAGGAATACCTGTTTCATACATTTCATTGGCTTGAACATGTCAGAGGCACTCGCTTGTTGCTATGAATGATGTTTGCTGCTGCTGCTGCTGCCAGGGGTTGCTGTGTACAGAGTGGGAGTGTAGAGAATTCTCCTCCTCGCCATCAGCCACTTGGCGTGTTTCACTGGTGTTCATATCGCTGCATTTTGTACTTGCTTAATGCTGGAAATCCCAGATCCTAAAGGGAAACCAGTTCTCCAGCCTAGCAACATAACATAATGCTGCCATGCTGCAAGACTGGTGTTTAATCTGCTTATCTTTAATAGTCTTCACTGCTTACACAGACCCACTTACCTCTTTAATGAGAAGAAATGTCCTGCAGTGAGGCAGCGTGTATTTTGCTTCTAGGCTTATGTCATCAGCCTGGAAGTTGAAATTGGTTAGAGCACTTTTTTATTTAACTGCTGTCAGTTCTACTGGTTATGGTTGTTATGGTTGCCTTTTCAATTTCTCAAGTACATTGAAAGATATTTTTTTTCTTTTTTTTTTTTTTTCCTTAAAAGGAAACCTAATTAAAACATGGCAAGTGAAAAAAAATCTAATTTTGAAAAACTATCATTATTGATTTGGAGCAGGTAGTCCTTCTGTGTTTTCAAGGAATAAATATCAATTATCTCTGCATTCTAAATATTTGTAAATTGTGAACAGTATTCACATAAATGACAGAAAATATTTCAGGAGTAGCAGTATTTTCGTTACACCTAGAAAAGGCTCTCTAAAATGCCAAGAGATGTTTAAAGTCAATTGTAAATATGTGGCAGTATTTCCCATGTGATTTATCAGTTGGTCCTCTTTTATTTTGTATTCAATTGCTTTACCCAAGCCATTAGTATTTATTTGACCCGTAGAAGGCATGGGATTTTATCATTTCTGAGATCAAGACAGGATAGGCTTTTCAGGGTTGAATTTCTAGGAGCTACTATTAAAAACGCAAAGTAAAATGAAAAAAATGAAAAGAAGTGTTTTAGTGTTATTCTCTGAAGGAGATGGTATTAAATCTTCAGATGTTTTTCTG
The DNA here is from genome assembly GCA_013397295.1 of Polioptila caerulea. Lineage (NCBI taxonomy): Eukaryota > Metazoa > Chordata > Aves > Passeriformes > Certhiidae > Polioptila > Polioptila caerulea. Next base: position 529,442 of record VYXF01006138.1, on the reverse strand, counting down.
AAGAATTGCATACCCTAGACTTTTTGATGTGCATTCTTAGCACAACAGTGCAAGGCAAGAAAGTGGATTACTGTATTCAGCAGCTACGGGAATAGCAGAGTCTTTTTGTCCACCAGAGCAGTGTGCAAATGCAACTGTTTTCCCTTCCCTTCCCTTCCCTTCCCTTCCCTTCCCTTCCCTTCCCTTCCCTTCCCTTCCCTTC